>JAKVIS010001003.1:0-43958 GCA_033119425.1 Bufotes viridis
CTCCCTGTTTAGGCGTATAGTTGGGGGTGTGACTCCCCTGTATTAGGCGTGCAGTTGGGGTCTGACTCCCTGTGTGAGGCGGTACAGTTGGGGTGTGATCTACCCTGTGTAGGCGTACAGTTGGGGGGTCTGACTCCTGTGGCGTACAGTTGGGGTCTGACTCCCTGTGTGGCGTACAGTTGGGGTCTGACTCCCTGTATTAGGTGTACAGTTGGAGGTCTGACTCCCTGTTTAGGCGTACAGTTGGGGGTCTGACTCCCTGTGTTAGGCGTACAGTTGGGGGTGTGACTCCTGTGCAGGCGTACAGTTGGGAGGTCTGACTCCCTGTGTCGGCGTACAGTTGGGGGTCCTGACTCCCTGTGTAGGCGTACAGTTGGAGTCTAGTTCCTGTAGGCGTACAGTTGGAGGTCTGACTCCCTGTGTGGCGTACAGTTGGAGGTCTGACTCCTGTGTAGGTGATACAGTTGGAGGTCTGACTCCCTGTTTAGGCGTACAGTTGGGGTCTGACTCTCTGTGTAGGCGTACAGTTGGGGTGTGACTCCCTGTATGTAGGCGTCCTGTTGGACAGTTGAGGTCCTGTATAGGCGTACAGTTGGGGGTCTGACTTCCTGTGTAGGCGTACAGTTGGGGTCTGACTCCCTGTGTAGAGTGTACAGTTGGAGGGTCTGACTCCCTGTTTAGGCGCTACAGTTGAGAGTCTGACTCCTGTGTAGGCGTACAGTTGGGAGTCTGACTCCTGTATAGGCGTACAGTTGGAGGTCTGACTCCCTGTGTAGGCGTGTACAGTTGGGGTCTGACTCCCCTGTTTAGGCGTACAGTTGGGAGTCTGACTTCCTGTGTAGGCGTACAGTTGGGGGTCTGAATCCCTGTGTAGGCGTACAGTTGGAGGTCTGACTCCTGTGTGGCGTACAGTTGGGGTCTGACTCCCTGTGTAGGCGTACAGTTGGAGGTCTGACTCCCTGTTTAGGCGTACAGTTGGGGGTCTGACTCTCTGTGTAGGCGTACAGTTGGGAGTGTGACTCCCTGCGTAGGCATACAGTTGAAGGTCTGACTCCATGTTTAGGCGTACAGTTGGGGGTCTGACTCCCTGTGTAGGCGTACAGTTGGGGCTCTGACTCCCTGTGTAGGCGTACAGTTGGGGGTCTGACTCCCTGTGTAGGCGTACAGTTGGGGGTCTGACTCCCTAATGTATGTGTGCATGATGAGAGTGCTGTGTATGTGTGCATGATGAGAGTGCTGTGTAATGTATGTGTGCATGATGAGAGTGCTGTGTAAGGTATACGTGTGCATGATGAGAGTGCTGTGTAAGGTATGTGTGCATGATGAGAGTGCTGTGTAATGTATGTGTGCATGATGAGAGTGCTGTGTAATGTATGTGTGCATGATGAGAGTGCTGTGTAATGTATGTGTGCATGATGAGAGTGCTGTGTAAGGTATACGTGTGCATGATGAGAGTGCTTTATAAGGTATACGTGTGCATGATGAGAGTGCTGTGTAATGTATGTGTGCATGATGAGAGTGCTGTGTAATGTATGTGTGCATGATGAGAGTGCTGTGTAATGTGTGTGCATGATGAGAGTGCTGTGTAATGTATGTGCATGATGAGAGTGTTGTGTAATGTATGTGCATGATGAGAGTGCTGTGTAATGTATGTGTGCATGATGAGAGTGCTGTGTAATGTATGTGCATGATGAGAATGCTGTGTAATGTATGTGCATGATGAGAGTGCTGTGTAATGTATGTGTACATTATGAGAGTGCTGTGTAAGGTATACGTGTGCATGATGAGAGTGCTGTGTAATGTATGTGCATGATGAGAGTCCTGTGTAATGTATGTGTGCATGATGAGAGTGCTGTGTAATGTATGTGTGTATGATGAGAATGCTGTGTAATGTATGTGCATGATGAGAGTGCTGTGTAGTGTAGGGTCTCACCTGTACACTGTTTGACTCCGTGTATAGGCGTACAGTTGGGGATCTAACTCCCTGTATTAGGTGTACAGTTGGGGGAGTGGCTCCCTGTTTAGGTGTATAGTTGGGGGTCTGACTCCCTGTATTAGGCGTACAGTTGGGGGTGTGACTCCCGGTTTATAAACAAAAATGGCTGGCACTCCTTCTTGTAGATGGTGCTCTGTGTTATGGGAATATCCCAAATCATATGAAGTGGAAAAACATGGCACTCTGGCGACAATTTGATTATAATGCAGTAAGGTTTTTTATTCAGCCACCATTAGGGTTACATGATAGTGAATGGCCATTCACTATCATGTAACCCTAATGGTGGCTGGATAAACTGTACTGCTATGAGTAGCGTCAATGACCATGTCCACTTCATATGACTCCCGGTTTAGGCGTATAGTTGGGGGTCTGACTCCCTGTTTAGGCGTACAGTTGGGGGTGACTCCCTGTGTAGGCGTACAGTTGGGGGTCTGACTCCCTGTGTAGGCATACAGTTGGGGGTGACTCCCTGTGTAGGCGTACAGTTGGAGGTGACTCCCTGTGTAGGTGTACAGTTGGAGGTCTGACTCCCTGTTTAGGCGTACAGTTGGGGGTCTGACTCTCTGTGTAGGCGTACAGTTGGGAGTGTGACTCCCTGCGTAGTAATACAGTTGGAGGTCTGACTCCCTGTTTAGGCGTACAGTTGGGGGTCTGACTCCCTGTGTAGGCGTACAGTTGGGGGTCTGACTTCCTGTGTAGGCGTACAGTTGGAAGTCTGACTCCCTGTGTAGGCGTACAGTTGGAGGTCTGACTCCCTGTTTAGGCGTACAGTTGAGGGTCTGACTCCCTGTGTAGGTGTACAGTTGGGGGTCTGACTCCCTGCGTAGGCGTACAGTTGAAGGTCTGACTCCCTGTGTAGGCGTACAGTTGGAGGTCTGACTCCCTGTGTAGGCGTACAGTTGGAGGTCTGACTCCCTGTGTAGGCATACAGTTGGGGGTCTGACTCCCTGTGTAGGCGTACAGTTGGGGGTCTGACTCCCTGTGTAGGTGTACAGTTGGGGGTCTGACTCCCTGTGTAGGCGTACAGTTGAGGGTCTGACTCCCTGTGTAGGCGTACAGTTGGAGGTCTGACTCCCTGTGTAGGCGTACAGTTGGGGGTCTGACTCCCTGTGTAGGCATACATTTGGGGGTCTGACTCCCTGTTTAGGCGTACAGTTGGAGGTCTGACTCCCTGTGTAGGCATACAGTTGGAGGTCTGACTCCCTGTGTAGGCGTACAGTTGGGGGTCTGACTCCCTGTGTAGGCGTACAGTTGGGGGTCTGACTCCCTGTGTAGGCGTACAGTTGGGGGTCTGACTCCCTGTGTAGGCGTACAGTTGGAGGTCTAACTCCCTGTGTAGGCGTACAGTTGGGGGTCTGACTCCCTGTAACATCCAAACTCGATTTGCATAAAACTTTGTTTCAATACTGTACCCAGCAAGCGCTCCCTACAGTATTAGAATGTATTGGCTCCGATGAGCCGAAGTTATTGCTTTTCCTGAACTCGGGTTCGCTTCCAAGTTACCACTTGGAACCAAACCCGAGTTCAGGAAATGTTTTTTTACAGTATAAATCAATTTCCGAAGTTATAACCGTGTGTTTTGCGGTCCGCAAAACACTGATCCACAAAAAATGCGGATGACTTCCTTTTGGCATCCGTTTTTTGTGGATCCATTGTAACAATACCTATACTTGTCCGCAAAAGGACAACGATAGGACATGTATATTTTTGAGGGGCTATGGAACGGATATACAGATGAAGACATGGCCAAGAAAATGCATTTCTATTATAGCGCCAGCTATGTGCGGTCTGCAAAATGCAGTAATCACATGACCCTTGTGCATGGACCCTTACTGGTATAAAAAACTCCAGAGCCAAATCCATGCGTGTAAGGTCCCTGAGGGGGTTTTAACCACTTCCCATCTGCCTGTTGACTATAAACGTCTGGGTAGTGGTTGTTTATCTCTGAATGGCCGTTTCTGCACGTCCAATCAGAGATCACAGCTAGTCGTGCAGCTGCTGTGTCAGGGGCCCGCTCTCAGTGACAGCTGAGCACCCCAGGAAGCAGGCAGGGACAGTTCCCAGGTGTCCCTGCCTTCTGAATTGCTGCATACATAGCGCTCACCGAGCTTTGTGTATACAGATCAGGAAGCGCTATGCCGGGAGAGTGCAGGAGCTGTCGGGTCTTCTACAGACCTCCATCAGCCCTGCACTGATGCTGTACAGAGCTGTATTATGCTGTACATCCGCTCTGGGGGGTGTATTTCCCCTGTAACTGGGGCTACTATGTCAGCCCCAGTTACAGGAGAAACCAATACTGAAAAAAAAATGAAATAAAAAAAAAGTTTTATAAAAAAATTTTAAAACAGTTTTCACATGATGAGTGCTGTGTAATGACTCCGTGTATAGGCGTACAGTTGGGGGTCTAACTCCCTGTATTAGGCGTACAGTTGGGGGAGTGGCTCCCTGTTTAGGCGTATAGTTGGGGGTCTGACTCCCTGTTTAGGCGTACAGTTGGGGGTCTAACTCCCTGTATTAGGCGTACAGTTGGGGGTGTGACTGTGTATAGGCGTACAGTTGGGGGTGTGACTCCCTGTATAGGCGTACAGTTGGGGTGTGACTCCCTGTATGGGCGTACAGTTGGGGGTGTGACTCCCTGTATTATGTTTACAGTTGGGGGTCTAGCTCCCTGTATTACGCTTACAGTTATGGGTATGACTCCCTGCATGGGTGTAGCTATAGGGGATGCAGAGGTAGCAGTCGCTACCGTGCCCAGGAGCCTGAGGGGACCCAGAGACCCTTGTGCCGCATAAGAAGACACACAAAGCACTGAGGGAGGAGGGGCCTAAGCTGAACTCTTGCACCAGGGCCCATGAGCTGTTAGCTACCCCCTGCCCTGTATAGGAGTACAGTTGGGGGTGTGACACCCTGTATAGGCGTACAGTTGGGGGTCTAACTCCCTGTATTAGGTGTACAGTTGGGGGTGTGACTACCTGTTTAGGCGTATAGTTGGGGGTCTGACTCCTTGTTTAGGCGTACAGTTGGGGGTCTGACTCCCTGTGTAGGCGTACAGTTGGGGGTTTGACTCCCTGTATAGGCGTATAGTTGGGGGTGTGACTCCCTGTGTAGGCGTACAGTTGGGGGTGTGACTCCCTGTTTAGGCGTACAGTTGGGGGTGTGACTCCCTGTATAGGCGTACAGTTGGGGGTCTGACTCCATGTATCGGCGTACAGTTGGGGGTCTGACTCCATGTATCGGCGTACAGTTGGGAGTCTAACTCCCTGTATAAGAGTACAGTTAGGGGTCTGACTCCCTGTATAGGCGTAAAATTGGGGTCTGACTCCCAGTATTGGCGTACAGTTGGGGGTCTGACTCCCTGTTTAGGCGTACAGTTGACGGTCTAACTTCCTGTATTATGTGTACAGTTGGGGGTGTGAGACCCTGTATAGGCGTATAGTTGGGGGTGTGACTCCCTGTATAGGCGTACAGTTGGGGGTCTGACTCCCTGTATCGGCGTACAGTTGGGGGTGTGACTCCCTGTATAGGTGTACAGTTGGGGGTCTGACTCCCTGTTTAGGCGTACATTTGGGGGTCTGACTCCCTGTATAGGCGTACAGTTGGGAGTCTGACTTCCTGTATAGTCGTAAAGTTGGGGGTCTGATTCCCTGTGTAGGTGTACAGTTGGGGGTCTGACTCCCTACATAGTCGTACAGTTGGGGGTCTGACTTCCTGTATAGTCGTACAGTTGGGGGTCTGATTCCCTGTGTAGGCGTACAGTTGGAGGTCTGACTCCCTGTGTAGGCTTACAGTTGGAGGTCTGACTACCTGTGTAGGCGTACAGGTGGGGGTCTGATTCCCTATGTAAGCATACAGTTGGGGGTCTGACTCCCTGTGTGGGCGTACAGTTGGGGGTCTGACTCCCTGTGTGGGCGTACAGTTGGGGGTCTGACTCCCTGTATAGGCGTACATTTGGGGGTCTGACTTCCTGTATAGTCCTACAGTTGGAGGTCTAACTCCCTGTGTAGGCGTACAGTTGGGGGTCTGACTCCCTATGTAGGCGTACAGTTGGGGCTCTGACTCCCTGTGTGGGCGTACAGTTGGGGGTCTGACTCCTTGTGTAGGCGTACAGTTGAAGGTCTGACTCCCTGTGTAGGAATACAGTTGGGGGTCTGACTCCGTGTAGGCGTACAGTTGGAGGTTGACTCCCTGTGTAGGCGTACAGTTGGGGGTCTGACTCCCTGTGTAGGCGTACAGTTGGAGTCTGACTCCCTGTGTAGGCGTACAGTTGGGAGTCTGACTCCTGTTTAGGCGTACAGTTGGAGGTCTGACTCCTGTGTAGGCGTACAGTTGGGGTCTGACTCCTGTGTAGGCGTACAGTTGGGGGTCTGACTCCCTGTGTAGGTGTACAGTTGGGGGTCTGACTCCCTGTGTAGGCGTACAGTTGGGGGTCTGACTCCCTGTGTAGGCGTACAGTTGGAGGTCTGACTCCCTGTGTAGTCGTACAGTTGGAGGTCTGACTCCTGTGTAGGCGTACAGTTGGAGGTCTGACTCCCTGTGTAGGCGTACAGTTGGGGGTCCTGACTCCTGTGTAGGCGTACAGTTGGGGTCTGACTCCTGTGTAGGCGTACAGTTGGAGGTCTGACTCCTGTGTAGGCGTACAGTTGGGGGTCTGACTCCTGTGTAGGCGTACAGTTGGGGTCTGACTCCCTGTGTAGGCGTACAGTTGGGGGTCTGACTCCTGTTTAGGCGTACAGTTGGGGGTCTGACTCCCTGTGTAGGCGTACAGTTGGAGGTCTGACTCCTGTGTAGGCGTACAGTTGGGGGTCTGACTCCCTGTGTAGGCGTACAGTTGGGGTCTGACTCCCTGTGTGGCGTACAGTTGGGGTCTGACTCCCTGTGTAGGCGTACAGTTGGGGGTCTGACTCCCTGTGTAGGCGTACAGTTGGAGGTCTAACTCCCTGTGTAGGTGTACAGTTGGGGGTCTGACTCCCTGTAACATCCAAACTCGATTTGCATAAAACTTTGTTTCAATACTGTACCCAGCAAGCGCTCCCTACAGTATTAGAATGTATTGGCTCCGATGAGCCGAAGTTATTGCTTTTCCTGAACTCGGGTTCGCTTCAAGTTACCACTTGGAACCAAACCCGAGTTCAGGAAATGTTTTTTTACAGTATAAATCAATTTCCGAAGTTATAACCGTGTGTTTTGCGGTCCGCAAAACACTGATCCACAAAAAATGCGGATGACTCCCTTTTGGCATCCGTTTTTTGTGGATCCATTGTAACAATACCTATACTTGTCCGCAAAAAGGACAACGATAGGACATGTATATTTTTTGGGGGGCTATGGAACGGATATACAGATGAAGACATGGCCAAGAAAATGCATTTCTATTATAGCGCCAGCTATGTGCGGTCTGCAAAATGCAGTAATCACATGACCCTTGTGCATGGACCCTTACTGGTATAAAAAACTCCAGAGCCAAATCCATGCGTGTAAGGTCCCTGAGGGGTTTTAACCACTTCCCATCTGCCTGTTGACTATAAACGTCTGGGTAGTGGTTGTTTATCTCTGAATGGCCGTTTCTGCACGTCCAATCAGAGATCACAGCTAGTCGTGCAGCTGCTGTGTCAGGGGCCCGCTCTCAGTGACAGCTGAGCACCCCAGGAAGCAGGCAGGGACAGTTCCCAGGTGTCCCTGCCTTCTGAATCGCTGCATACATAGCGCTCACCGAGCTTTGTGTATACAGATCAGGAAGCGCTATGCCGGGAGAGTGCAGGAGCTGTCGGGTCTTCTACAGACCTCGATCAGTCCTGCCCTCATGCTGTACAGAGCTGTATTATGCTGTACATCCGCTCTGAGGGGTGTATTTCCCCTGTAACTGGGGCTACTATGTCAGCCCCAGTTACAGGAGAAACCAATACTGAAAAAAAAATGAAATAAAAAAAAAGTTTTATAAAAAAAATTTTAAAACAGTTTTCACATGAAAAAAATAATGTTAAAAATAGAAATAAATAAATAAAATAGACATATTTGGTATTACCGCATCTGTGACGGCCGGCTCTATAATTATATCACATAATCCACCCCGTCCGATAAACACCATAAAAAATAAATAAAAACTGTGTGAAAAAAACTAAACATTTTTGTCACCTTACATCACAAAATTGCAACACCAAGTGATCAAAAAGGTGTATGCCCCCCAAAATAGTACCATTAAAACCGTCACTTCATTCCACAAAAAAGTAAGACCCTACCTAAGACAATCAATCAAAAAATTTAAAAAAAAATATGACTCAGATAATGGAGACACTAAAATATGATTAACTGCTATTATTGTGTTAACGTGGAATAAATAACATATTAGGTATTACCGCGTCCGTAACAACCTGCTCTATAAAACTATCACATGACCTAACCCCTCAGATGAACACCGTAAAAGAAATAAAAATAAAAACAGTGCCAAAAAAGCCATTTTTTGTCACCTAGCATCACATACAGTGAAAGACCAAGCGATCAAAAAGGTGTATGCCCCCCTCCCCCCCCCAATATAGTACCAATTAAACAGTCACCTCATCCCGCAAAAAAATGAGACCCTAGCTAAGTCAATTGGTCAAAAAATAACAAAGCTATGACTCTCAGACTATGGAAACACTAAAACATAATTTTTTTTTGTTTCAAAATTGCTATTACTGTGTAAAACTTAAATAAATAAAAAAAGTATACATATTAAGTATTGCCACATCCGTAACGATCTGCTCTATAAAAATGTCACATGACCTAACCCTTTAGGTGAACGCTGTAAAAATAAATAAATAAAAACTATGCTAAAAAAAAAAGATTTTTTGGTCACCTTGCCAATGAATGATCAAAAAATCATATGTACCCAAAAATGGTACCAATATAAACGTCAACTCTTTCTTCAAAAAATGAGCCCCTACACAAGAAGATCAGCAGAAAAAATAAAATAAAATGTGACGTTCAGAAAAAAGACACAAAAACATAATTTTTTTTCAAAAATGCTTTATTATGTAACATTGAAACAAACAAAGAAAGTAGACATATTTGATATCATTGCGTCCGTAACAACCTGCTCTATAAAAGTAGCACATGATCTACCCTGTCAGATGAATGTTGTAAAAACAGCCATTTTTGGGTTCCCTTGCCTCACAAAAAATGTAATATATATCAATTAAAAATCATATGTACCCCAAAATAGTACCAATAAAACTGGCACCTTATCCCCTAGTTTCCAAAATGGGGTCACTTTTTAGGCGTTTCTACTGTGAGGGTGCATCAGGGGGGGCTTTAATTGGGACATGGCATCTAAAAACCAGCAAAATCTGCCTTCCAAAAACCATAGGGCGCTTCTTTTCTTCTGCGCCCTGCTGCGTGCCCTTACATCAGTTTACCACCACATGTGGGGTGTTTCTGTAAACCGCAGAATCAGGGTAATAAATATTTAGTTTTTTTTGGCTGTTAACCATCGATGTGTTAAAGAAATAAATGGATTAAAATGGAAAATCTTCCAAAAAAGAAATTTTATCTCCATTTTCCTTTCATTCTTGTGGAACACCTAAAGGGTTAACAAAGTTTGTAAAATCAGTTTTGAGTAACTTGAGGGGTGTAGATTTTACAATGGGGTTATTTATGGGGGGTTTCCGCTATGTAAGCCCCACACAGTGACCTCAGACCTAAACAGGTACTTAAAAAGTGGGTTTTTGAATTTTTCTTAAAACGTTTAAGAATTGCTCATAAAATTCTAAGCCTTCTAACTTCCTAAAAAAATAAAATGACATTTACAAAATGATGCCAACATAAAGTAGACATATTTATGAGGTATCACTTTCTGTTTTAAAAGCAGAGACATTGAAATTTAGAAAATTGCGAATTTTTCAAAATGTTTTGTAAATTTTGGATTTTTTCATAAATAAAGGTGAAATATATTGACTCAAATTTATGACTATCATAAAGTACAATGTGTCACGAGAAAACAATCTCTGAATGGCTTGGATAAATAAAAGTGTTCCAAAGTTATCACCACATAAATTGACACATGTCGGATTTGCAAAAAATGGCCTGGGCAGGAAGGGGGTAAATGGCCCGGATGGGAAGTGGTTAAACACATGGGGGCACATATATCAAAAGTGGTGCAAAGTAGAACTGGCTTAGTTGCCCATAGCAACCAATCAGCTTCCACCTTTTATTTTCCAAAGGAACTGTGAATAATAAATGGTGGAAGCTGACTGGTTGCTATGGGCAACTAAGCCAGTTCTACTTTACACCAGTTTGATAAATCTCCCCCAGTATGCTGTAGCTTGTGGCATTTTCACATACCCTTTATAGAAAAAAACAAAAAAAGCCATGAAGAAAATGCTAGTGGTAAGACACATTGGCCCAGTTTTGTGTCTGCACCAAAAATCTCTCTAAAAAGTGGCGCAAATTGTTGCATCTAAGGTCTCTACACTGATTTTAAACATGCAGGAAAGGGGCATACCTAAAACGTGCCATTTCACACAAAAATTCTGCCACAATTTGGGTATAAAAATCTGTTTCAAAGTAAGGGCTCATGCACACAAACGTTTTTTTTTCCGTGTCCGTTCCATTTTTTTCGTTCCGTATACAGACCGAATACAGAACCATTCATTTCAATGGATTCGCAAAAACGGAAGGTACTCCGTATGCCTTCCGTTTCTGTATTTCCGCTCTGTTTAAAGATAGAACATGTCCTATTATTGTCCGCATAACGGACAAGGATAGTACTGTTCTATCAGGGGCCAGCTGTTCCGTTCCGCAAAAAACGGAATGCACACGGACGTCATCCGTATTTTTTGCGGACCGCAAAATACTGAAAAAGCCATACGGTCGTGTGCAAGAGGCCTAAGCCAACCAATAGTTGGTATAGAGTCAGAGAAAAGTGTCTACCCCTGCACCACATTTACCATCCAGCCTGATAAATCTGAGGTCTAGACAGCCTGTCTATCTTTACGCCATCTTCAGGATTAGTAAATCTGGGCCACTGTGTTAAAAAAAAAGGGACAAAAACTGCAGGTGACAACCCCCATGGTTATAAGGGAAAATAACAGCATTCTTTAATACACAATGATTAGTAAAAGGACAATTGAGGGCTAAAAAATAATAATAATTAACTCACCTCCTCCAATTGATGGCGTAGGTGCCGGTCTCCTGTTCTCTCTTGATTTGAATGGGTCTGTGATCCGCAAGATATGGCCAAAGATAGAACATGTTCAGTCTTTTGGAGGTGCGGAGGCACGGACCCGAAAGCCCAGGAAAGCGCTCTGTAGTGCTTCCATGGGCTTCTGATTCATGCCTCCGCTCTGCAAAAGATAGGTGAAGACCTATCCACGGTCGTATCTTGCGGATCGCAGGCCCATTAAAGTCAATGGAGTGCATACGGCCCGTTTTGAGTCCACAGTACGGGCACTGAGCCCTTAGGTTCGTGTGCATGATGTAGCGGTGAGAATACACATCTGTGCATGTTATGTATTTCGCCCACAGAACCAATGTCATGTCCTGATTGTGGAACAGTGCTAGACGACAGCGTGGTTTTACAGCGTGGTCACAGGATACGTACTGTCAGCATGACATGGCACAAGCTGTATAGTTTATGCTGCTCATAGTAATTATTCTGCGGTTTTGTTTTTCTTACATGTGTACAGTATTAGGCAAGTTTCACACTTGTGTTCACATTTCCAGCAGGGTAGCAGCCTGCCGAAAATGTCTGGATCACTCCGGCAAACATTTAGCAAAACTGAGTATGAGCCCCCTGCCCCACCCAGCTTCTTAGTATGCGTGCGTCATCACTCCCACGCAATACAGAATACAAAGCACCATGCCCAAGCTCTGATGAATTTACGTTTTTTTTATTAGGCTAAGGAAATTTTAATTAAAATTAAATTGTAATAAAGAAGTCACACCTAGCCTCAGTGGAACAGGTGCTTCATAAATCTGTTGGCTGCCTACCACCACCACTAGGGGGAGCCCAGTGCATAGGTCTTTCTACAATTACTGTAATTAGGGATGAGCGAATTTCATATTTTGTGGTATTTACTGAATTACCACTGACTATAACGCAATTCCATAACGGAATGCCTTTAGAGGCATTCCGTCATAATAGAAGTCTACGGGCTGCATAACGGATCCGTCTGGTTTGCGTTATGCTGGAGTCCTCTCCTGCATAACGTAAACCGGACGGATCTGTTTTGCAACCCATAGACTTCTATTATGACAGAATAAATAACGTAATGCTTCTCAAGGCATTCCGTAATGGTATTGCGTTATGGAATCCATAACGCAATTCAGTAAATACCACAACACAATCCGCACACCAACTTCAAAATATGAAATTCGCTCATCCCTAACAGTAATCATCTATTTGCACTGAGCTGCCCCTAGTGGTGGCTGCTGGAAAATGCTGTGTTTTCACATTCCAACAAAATCATTTTTATTAGAATTTTCAAAGAAATTTCAATATAACATACAGAAAATTGAATGTTTCACACGTAATATTGCTTCATATCACATGAGGTGAGATCACATAATCTACATTTTAAACATAATTGATGATGCATGTATCAAAAAAAAATACCGTAAAATAAAATAAACATGTACACAAACGCGTCTTCTTAAATCTTTGTTAACTTTAACATTAAATGAATAATGAAAAGTAAATCTTTATTACATATAGAACATATACTTTATTACATTGAGAACATATGTTTAATTACATGTATCACTAATCTTTTCTGGTTGGTTTTATGCATTACAATCTTTATTATATCCATGTAGATTGTAAGCCCTCATGGGCAGGGCCCTCTGTCCTTCTGTACCAGTCTGTAACTTGTCTCGTTCATGCTTGAGGCAATTGCCTGTATTATGTATGTGCACCGCTTATGATATGTACAGCGCTATGGAATGAATGGCGCTCTAAAAATAAATAATAATAATAATTATATTTATGTTTTCTCTTATTTTACATTCCAAAGAGAAAGAAGGTGTTCAGTATTGGCACTCCCCCTGGGCCCCAGAGCAGTTGATGGTCTGCCACCATTGAATGTACGCCACTGATCATATGGCCTATCGTCAGCATAGGTCATCAATATCTGATCAGTGGGGGGTCTGAGTCCAGGCACCCCTGCAGATCAGCTGTTTGAAGATAATGGGACTGAGTTGCACATAGGCCATGTGGGGCAAAGTGAGTATTTAAAGTAGAGGCTATGCGCAGCCCAGGGGTGTAGCTAAAGGCTCATTGGCCCTGGTGCAAGAGGTCAGCTTGGGCCCCTTCCCTCAGTGCTTTGTGGCAAGTGGCAGGGGTGGACCTAGCCATGCTGCTGCTTGAGGTAAAAATGTAAATGCCCCCCAATGCCAAATTCTCAACCTAACCCTTTCTCCCCAGCACTACTGTTAAAGACATACTTGGAAAACATTACATACAAAGCTACAAAATATACAGGGTAATCCAGCACCACATACCTCTTATAAACAGTGATACGTCCTATGATGTAGATGTTCTCTTTCCTCATCTTCTCAATTCAGACCAGACCGCCATGATGATTTCTTTAAGCCATCTCTTGTCTCTGCGCAGTTTTCAATCATCCTCCCACCTTCTCAACACCCCAATAATGTGGCAACTGTGCTCCCCAATACTATACTGCAGAAACAAATAATCCTCCTGAAAATAATAGTACGACATAAAAAGTAGGGGTCGACCGATTATCGGTTTGGCCGATATTATCGGCCGATATTGATGATTTGCACAGTTATCGGTATCGGCCCCTAACCAGGCCGATATACCGATAACTGTGCTATCACAGAACATGAGCGCGCCGGTCTCAGCGCTGCCATGTTCCCTCAGCAGCACAGGGGAGAAGGAGGCAGTGTCTCTCCCTCCCCCTGTGCCGCGCTGCCAATGGAGAGAAGAGGAGGAGGGGCTGAGGGCGCACTGGCCACCAATGGAGAGAGAGAAGAGGAGGAGGGGCTGAGGGCGCACTGGCCACCAATGGAGAGAAGAGGAGGAGGGGCTGAGGGCGCACTGGCCACCAATTAGAGAAGAGGAGGAGGGGCTGAGGGCGCACTGGCCACCAATTAGAGAAGAGGAGGAGGGGCTGAGGGCGCACTGGCCACCAATGGAGAGAAGAGGAGGAGGGGCTGAGGGCGCACTGGCCACCAATGATAATAAGGTTTACGATATTACAAACGCAGGCGCGGCACCTGAGGGGTTAATTGCCGCGGATCGCAGCGCTCTGTCAGAGGCAGGGTCTGGGCAATGTGTTTCTAATTCCTGCGTTTGTAATATCTTAAACCTTATTATCATTGGTGGCCAGTGCGCCCTCAGCCCCCCCTGTCCACAGTATAAAAAACATTGGTGGCAGTGCGCCTCCCCATCCCCCCTCCTTCCCCCCCATCCCTTCAGTATTGATATCATTGGTGGCAGTGGCCACAGGGTCCCCCACCATCTCTCTTCTGATCGGAGCCCCAGCAGTGTAATGTCGTACTTCTGTCATACAGTCATAAAAATGCCCCAGAATTGTTGTTGCAAGGGGAATGTAAGTAGTTGCTAAAAAAGACATATCAGGAGGGGCGACAGGTCCTCTTTAAAGCAAATCAAACTAGGAAAATACACTCATAAAAAAAATGTACCAAGGAGTTGTACAGGAGCTGGATTCGTTTCTAAAGACGATATGATTTCAGTCAGTAGCAGCCCAGGTTTCTCCTTCCTGACACCACTGAAAACGAATGCGACGGTGGTTGGCTGTCAGTGTCAGGAAACGTAATGGGTGCCGTGACACCAAAGTGCCTGGAAATAGTGTGGCCAGAGACAGGGGTGTGTAATAAAAGTGCCACTTGTGTCTGGATGGTGGACAACAAAACTGTGGCAGCCAAAAGATCCTCTTTACTGGTGGTCTGGGCCATCCAGAGCCTATTCGCCGTGTACGCGTCCTTACATACCTATTGTTCCTAACAGCTAGGTCAGAATGTCCTACATGGCAGACAATTCACCAAAATAACCATCCTGCTTTTCTCAGTCCGATAAAGTGCCCCCAAGCATACTGTAAGCTATAAAACTAAAATCACAAAAAAAAAGAAAAAACAAAGATAAAAACATACTGCAAGATATAATAAATAATAATATGCGGATGTCCATAGCTTCATTTATGAAAAAAATCACAGAAAACAAATAATAATGCACTAACACAATAGATGCAAGCATTATATATGGACTAAGCTGTCACTCTGATATGATAAATCTGAGACTCTTAGCCAATATATTTTGATCAAAACACATCTGTGCCCACCCACCCTGCACCAAAATGGTCTCAGTCAGGCAGATCCTACACTAAATCTACCTTTGCCAATCCTGATACCACCATTGCACTACTGGACTCAAATGGGAGAATTTATCATGAGGGAAATTTTTGAAGTCAGTTTTTCTTGGGGGACATTTATCAAACTGGTGTAAACTAGAACTGGCTTAGTTGCCCTGTAGCAACCAATCAGATTTCGCCTTTTATTTTTCACACCTCCTTTGTAAAATGAAAGGTGATATCTGATTGGTTGCTATGAGCAACTAAGCCAGTTCTGCTTTACACCAGTTTGATAAATGATAGTTTCTGCAAAACATATGGGAGAGTTGACACGCCCTTAGGCCTCATGCACATGGCCGTTGTTCGGCTGTTCCGTGCATTGGGGACCGTAATTTGTACGTGGTTGTGAATTGGTCTTCCGTGATGTGGGGTGCACAAAGCCGGTGCCCGTATATTTCAGACCCACTGTTTGCAGGCCGCAATACGGGCAATGTCCGTGTGCATGAGGCCTTATACAAATAACATAGTTGGCCAGTCCTGCTGAAGTCAACGGGTTTGGTGTGGGCACTTTTATTCCTCCAAGCACATGCTAGAAATAATAGAGTGCCCTAATCTCTTAGTCAGTCAGAGCTGAGATTTGAGATATAGTGCTACAAACCCATGCACATGGTTCAGAGACAGTATACAAAATCCACCTCTAAACCGGACCGTCAGGTTCTGTAATGCAGTTTTTGATGCCAAACACAGGTGTGGATCATAAAGGGCTGATGCGGTTTGTGGAGCCAAAACCAGGAGTGCATTCCAAAAAGAGGTGAGGTAGTATCTCTCCTTTATATTTTATTATCCACACCTGGCTCTGGCTTCAAAAACTGCAGTTTAAAGGGGTTATCCAAGACCTATAATGCCCCCCATATGCCCGGGCCCCTCGCACAGATTGTACTTACCTCCGCCAACAGCACTCGCGACGCTTCTCATACCAGCACGGCTGCCGCTGCATCTCTCCAGTGCTAGGGAGTAAGTACAACCTCTGTGAGGGGCCCGGGCTTATGGTCTGGCAGTATAGATCCTGGATATCCCCTTTAAGGCCTCGTGCATAACATTATTTCCGTTTGTTTCGTAATCTGCAAATTGCAGATCCACTAAATATGGATGTGGTCAGTGTGCAGTCGGCTTTTTTTTTTTTTTGCAGGCCCATTGACTTCAATAGGTCTACAGTCTCATTTTGTGTACCAGAATAGGACATTATTTGTGGGTTGTTATTCATGCATAATTTCTTCATGTGGCAATGGGCGCCTGCGCATATACGTGATCACACATGGCAAGGAATTTTTGGGTATATTTGCCTACATACATGTTTTTATCTTTGCTTATTTTTAGGATCTATATGCACCCTGGTGGGCGCCTGCATATGCGCATGTTTTTTTGCATAGAAGTAAATGGGGCTGCGTGAAAATTGCATCACATCCGCAAGTGCAGATGCAATGCAATTTCCACGGATGGTTGCTAAGTGATGTTGTTTGTAAACATTCTGTTTTTTAGCACGTGCTTGCAAAACGCAGTAAATCGCATTGCACCCGCATGATAAAAACTGAACAACTGAACGTGATCACAAACAAAACTGAATGACTTTGTTTGCGAAATCTCGCAGCTTTCAATGAACGCATCCGGACATAATCCGGACGCGCTCGTCTGCAAGGGGCCGTAGAGGTGGTGATCCACAGAACAATAGATAATTTCATTAGGTCCTTGAGATAGAGTGCACTGTGGAACACTTATACATAATTTCTGGTGCTTGGAATGCATGTTGGAACGCACATCCGGTCATGTCGTCCCGTGCATATGTGCAGCTGGTGTCTGGGAACACTGGAAACTTCAAACGATTTCACCTGGATAAATTATGGTTTCCATGTCCTATATTTATTGCTATAGTCCTCTTAAACCATAGTCTGTGTTTAGAGACCCCCGAGGAAGCTGTTTTTACCAGCGATTCGGTGGGGTCTAGTACTGTGTGCTCACCACCCTGGACTCCCCTGAGGAAGCTGTTTTTACCAGCGATACGATTGGGTCTAGTACTGTGTGCTCACCACCCTGGACTCCCCTGAGGAAGCTGTTTTTACCAGCGATACGATTGGGTCTAGTACTGTGTGCACACCACCCTGGACTCCCCTGAGGAAGCTGTTTTTACCAGCGATACGGTTGGGTCTAGTACTGTGTGCTCACTACCCTGGTCTCCCCTGAGGAAGCTGTTTTTACCAGCGATACGATTGGGTCTAGTACTGTGTGCTCACCACCGTGGACTCCCCTGAGGAAGCTGTTTTTACCAGCGATACGATTGGGTCAAGTACTGTGTGCTCACCATCCTGGACTCCCCTGAGGAAGCTGTTTTTACCAGCGATGCGGTTGGGTCTAGTACTGTGTGCTCACCACCCTGGACTCCCCTGAGGAAGCTGTTTTTACCAGCGATACGATTGGGTCTAGTACTGTGTGCACACCACCCTGGACTCCCATTGCTTCATCATGGGTATTGTTATTTCATGTTTCTCACCGGATGTCATGTTATAATCTCTGTATGGATTTATATTATGTAGTGGGTCCAGGTTACTATGGCTGTCCTTACTATGGACTAGTGTGCACACATTTATGTGAGGACATACAAACTCCCACAAAACGTTTCTTCTATTGTATACAGTATTTAATGGTGTGGTGCTGAATAAAGAATCTTTTGTATTTTAATTATTTTTGGATGTGCGATCTGTTTGTATAGTCTTTCTGGTATTTATGGAACTACAGTGGTCCCTCAAGTTACAATATTAATTGGTTCCAGGACGACCATTATATGTTGAAACCATTGTAACTTGAGTAATTGGTTCCAAAGCCTCAAAACGTCATCCAAGATAAGAGAAAATTAAGATTTAAGAAAAATAAGCAGATAACTAAGGCCTCATGAACACAGCCGTGGAACACACGTCATTGGTTGCTATGACGCAGTGTGCTTCATGCCGCCGCTGGACTACAGTAATACACCCGTACGAGTGTATTACTGTGTTCCACGGCCGTGTGCATGAGGCCTAAGGCAGATAACACAAGTCCTTACATATAATAGTCAGGAATAGCTGCTAACTAGCAACTAATACGACTATTTTACCCGAGAAGTGGCCTTGATTGGTTGGATGTGAGTCTGAGACATTGTATGTTGAGTCCGGTTTCAACTCAGCGCTGCCGGGGGTCACATAGCATGATATTGATTTATGATGCTATGTAACCCTTACAGTTATAGAATGTATTGGATAACACTGGCATAATGCTGTCAGTGTTATCCAATACATTCCGGAACTGTAAGGGTTACATAGCATTATATTGATTTATGATGCTATGTGACCCCGGCAGTGCTGGTAGGTCAGGCCGGGTGCTGCGATACAGACTCGCTGCGGGAGGAACGCTCGCCTGCACCAGTACAGTAAAGGCACAATGGAGGTTACTACAACAGGAGCACCAATTAGGCTAGGGCTACACAACGACATTTGTCGCGCGACACATAGGGCATAACTACACTGCAACATGTATCGCGCAACTTTGATGTCGCACAACAATTTTTATAATGATAATCTATGGTGTTGTACTGTGACGCGACAGTCGCAGAAAAATCCATCTGGGATGGAGTTTTTGCTACTGTTGTGTCGCAGCATGTTGCATGTCGCAGTGCAACACCATAGACTATCATTATAAAAATTGTCACGTGACAAATGTCGTCGTGTAGCCCTAACCTAAATCTCAAGAAAAACCAACTGTCCCCACAGTAAATACTGTCTATTAATCACTCACCAATTTCTAGATAACCGTCTTTAATGGAAAACCTAAGATCTCTGTTCTGCAGCAAGTCGGTTATTAACAGTCATCCGCTCACAGTGCCAGAGGTAATGGGGTCATTTACCATGGGTGCTACAAAAAGTCAAAAAAGTTTCAAGACCCTGACTTTTTTAAACTCCTTGTCACATGGACTTTTTTGCGCCGTGCTCACCAATTGGGAGTGACGAAGGAGTGAAGGGGCATGGTGAGGGCCAGGACATCCGGCCTAACACATGGTCATAAATTAGGAGCTTTCTACTCCAGCGCATGGGTAATAAAAAGAATGGAGTCTTTGTAAATGACCCCCAATGTTTTTTTTTGGCTTTCTCTACCAGAACACTGGGACCCTGATTTATTATGACCTGTAAGTGCTACGCCAATCTTGATGGGCCCTGAACTGTCGGAGCAGGCATTAAATTTATGAAGAAGAGTGGGCCTTGTCATAGATTAGAGGGAACCTGTCATCAACTTTATGGTGATCTCACTGAGGGCAGAATAGGGACATAAATGCTGATTTCAGAGGTGTGTCACTCATTAGTAAGTGGTTGCCGAGAACCAGCATCATAATCATTGCAGACTGGGCCTTGAAAATACTAAAATCTGGTTATTCATAATCTCCTGCACACTCACCCATCTGCTGATGATTGGCAGTTCTGTCCTAGAGAGAAAGGGAGAAAACTAGGTAGAAGCCCGTCAGTCATCAGCGGGTGGGCAGGGAGAGCAGGAATTCATGAATAACCAGGACTCTTCTCAGGTAGATTTGACTCTTTTCCAGGCCCAGTCTGCAATGATTGTGATGTTGGGTCTCGGCAACCACTTACTTTTACCTTATAAATGACAGACCGCCGAAATCAACTCACCTGTCTCTACTTTATGCTGCCGTTAGTATGGGCAGCAGGTTCCCTTTAAACGCCTCCTCCAATAGTCCGTGCACCAGAGTGAAATCTACTTCATTGTTTACACCAGTTTCAGTCCTTACCAAGCCGTTTTTCAGAAACTGACGAGGACGCCTTCAGAATGTCAGCTGGGACTAAATCTAGTTACTTTTTAATACCTATTCCGTGGAGGAGAGGGAATGATAAATCTCCACACTCCTGAGAGTATCCACTTCTATGATCCACATATTCTGTTCATAGCCTTTTTTGGATTCAACATCAGAAGTCGCCTTTGTGCAACCAAGCTTTCAGCCAGGGTTCCACCTGAACCCGAGCTAAGCCTCATTCACTCGTCAGTGTTCGGTCAGTGATTTCCATCAGTGACTGTAAGCCAAAACCAGGATTGGAGCCTCCACAAACATAAGGTATAATGGAGAGCTCTGCACCTGTTCTGTGTTTAGAGCCGCACCTGGTTTTGGCTCAAAATCACTGACCAAACACTGACCGAACACTGACGTGTGAATGAGGCATTAAGAACAAAGAGAAACAAAACTCTCTGCAGCTCCTTCTCATGCCTCATTCACAGTCAGCGTTCGGTCAGTGATTTCCATCAGTGATTTTGAGCCAAATCCAGGTGCGGCTCTAAGCACAGAATAGGACCAAAGTAGTTTCATGTCTCCAAGATATTTTCACTGACCCACAGTTATGATATGTGAACAAACACATTAAAATCATTGAGTACGGGTGCTATCCGTGAAAAATATGGACAGCACATGTCAGTGAAAAATGGAAATGTGAACGAGGCCTAAGGGTAAGGCTACCTGGCGATTTTTGACGCGACACGTCACCAATTATTGCAGCGTAGCAGGGCTACCATAGGGTTGGAGCACGACTCGCTTCGACCGCAGCACACAAATCTCCAATAATGCAGAAGTGATTAAATTTTAGCAATTCGCGCAAACGTGTGAGTCGCACTGCAACTCCATTCATTCCAATAGCGGCCCCTCTACACTGTGATCTTTGGTCGTGTAACAGCGGTGGTGGCCAAAATTGCAGTGTAGCCGTACCCTTACAGTAAGTGCAGCTGAACAGGAAGACTAGGGGACTGAACGGAAGAACTATATTTCTTCCACAGGGCAGAGGAAAGGACGGGGTTTGTAAAATGCTTGAAGAGCCCCTTTAAGTATCTCCATTTTATCTCTGTGGTTGTTATATCTCTGCTACCTCTTCTCACCTAAGTGCAATACTTGTGGGGTAGCAGAGCTCTCGCTCCCCTCGGACATAGTGATTTGATTACTTACTGTATAAAGATGGAATATACTCAAAGGCATTAAAGGGTTTCTGTCACCTGAAAAATGGGTATTGAGCTGGCTGACATTAGTGATGTGCTAATGTCAGCTGAACATAACTATATTAGTACCATCTCACTGCCTGCCGCCGTTATTGAGAAAAAGGAACTTTTATAATATGCTAATTAGCCTCTAGGAGCAGGGGGGGGGGGGCCCGTTGCTCCTAGAGGCTCCGTTCTCCCACCTCTGGCCACGCCCTGCTTCACTAGAGGTAGGACACCTACACTGCCTGGCCCTGTCAATCTAGTGAAGCAGGGCGTGGCCAGAGGTGGGAGAACGGAGCCTCAAGGAGCAGGGGAAACGTCCCCTCGACCACCCCCCTCCCTGCTCCTAGAGCTTAATTAGCATATTATAAAAGTTCCTTTTTCTCAATAACAGAAAGAAAATTTGGCACTTGATACTGGGAGGGGGTGGGGTGGGGCCTCGAGGTTTTGGCACTTGATACTGGAACATGAGGGGTGGTTGGCACTTGATACTGCCAAATGATGGGGGGGGGGGGTTGGCACTTGATGCTGGCACATGGGGGGGTTGGCACTTGAACTTGATACTGGCACATGGGAGCTTTGGCACTTTAACCTTGTACTGGCACATGGGGAGGTTTGGCAGTTGTTACTGGCACATGATGATGGTGGGAGAGGCACTTATTATTGGGGGCACTATTGGGAACCATAGCGGCACAGTATTTGAGGTAGTGGGATGTTTTGTCCAGAAGATGGGAGGATAATGGAAAAGTAGTAAACTAAGATTTTTTTTTTTGTTAAACTGCGGAGACGGAAAAATGGTGGCCTGGTCTGAAAGGAGAACATGAGGAAAGAGAAGATCTACATCAAAGGAGACGTCACTGAATTTAAGGTATGGGTGCGATATATGGGTGGGGCTGTGGGTGTGGCTTGAGGGTGGGCGGGGACACAGGGGCACCATAAGTGCTGCCCCCCAGATTTTTGGGGCTTCCTACGCCCATGTGAAGGGGGAATAATTACTATGTGGGGCATTAAGGGGACTGTGTGGAATTAGGTGCATAGTTATGTTTTGGGCGGAGTTAGAGGCTTGGCCTAAAGTGGAATAAATTTGCTGCGGAGCGCCAATCTGTCCCTCTTTGTTAACAAAGTTGGGAGGTATGACATAATCATGAGTCATTTCATGGGTTCATCTAGTAAAAATTAACGTTTTCATCACACTGCAGTTAGGGGCCGTTCACATGGCGAATATTACCACAGAATTTTGGCGTGGAAAGCCGCTCCGAAATTTTGCCAAAATCCCGGCAGTAGTTTTTCTGCATATATTTATTTCAATGAGAGGCAGCGCTAAGGATTTCAGAGCGGCGGCTTAAGACTGTGGCTGCACTTAGAACGGGCATGTCCCTTCTCGGCGCTGCTTTAAGCAACCGCTCCGCGATCCTCCGCGCTGCCTACCACTGAAGTGAATGGGAGGCAGAAACCAAGCGGCCGGTGGCGAAATTTTAGTGCAGCTGTCCTCACCCAAGTTCCATGGCACAAGACGCAGTGTGAACATACCCGGGATGGATTTTGAAAACACTCCAGGCTGATTTTTGGTGTGGTTTTTGGCGCGTTTCTTTCAGCTTCCTTTTCATCTCAATAATTCCCACTGAAATAAATAGGAGTTTTCTCAGAAGCGGTTTTGGAGCAGATTCCAGGCAGAAAACATGTCAAACAGCGCCCAAAAACAGTTGTCTGAACAGGTCCTTAGAGGAGAAACTCCAGCTTTTTTTGGATTAGTGGGCACAGTCTGTAGGTGGGTTGCCCCCGGCCCCATGTATTACCTGTAGCAGGGCGCTGAATACGTCTGCACGCCTCACTTTCCAATGTCCTGTTCATCAGAATGGAGCTTGCAGAAATCCCTGTGCTTGCCCCCAACATGGCCTCATTCAGATGAAGGGAACTGGTTTATGTAACAAATCTGCCGCGTCAAAGGTTGAAATCCGCACCCAAATCTGCAGCAAGATCCGTAACAAAATTCTCAGGCTATTTACAAACCTCCCAGCTTTAGAAAAGCAGCGGGCAATACGTGCGGGGGCGTATTATGCTGCGGCTAATGTTTTCATACTAGACCACGCCGCTAACTCTGCCCAAAGCATAACTGTGCACACCCAGTCCCCTAAATGCCTCCACATAGTCATTATTCCCCCTCAAGGCTCCTACACAGTAGTTATGCCCACATTGTGCCCCCTTCACAGTAGTTTATTGCTTAGATGTGCCCCCTTCACAGTAGTTTAATGCTTAGATGTGCCCCCTTCACAGTAGTTATGCCCACATTGTGCCCCCTTCACAGTAGTTATGCCCCAACGCCTACTTTACAAAAGTTATGCCCAGATATTCCCCTTCAGAATAGTTATGCCCAGATGTGCTTTATGACGTCTTACAATGAGCCTTCACAAAAGAATGGCATCCTGCTACATGCAGAGCCGGAATGGGAGGTGTGTGAACAGGAACCTATGAGACTCAGTGACTGGGGGAACATAGGACGTTCTCTGCTACTGAGCGCGGGGCTTCAGGAGAGACACGTGGAAGAGGGAAGAAAGGGACGCCCGCTAAGCAATCAGATCAGCCCATGGAAATCTAGCGATCAATGAAGTGACAGACGTCACGCTATATCACCCTCACACCCGTAGTACTCAGCCGTCCGCGGCCCTATATAAGGGCGGTGACCCGGGAGCACATAACATTAGAGCGAGGGCGGGCGGTCAGTGATCGGTCAGAGTGAGGCGCAGACGTCACAGAGTACAGCACTGCACTGCTGCAGTCTCCAATATTCATACTGTCATATTCATGCAGTCTCACACAGAACTAACTAGGAATGTATGTAACCAAAGCTATGCAAATCTAGAGGCAAGCTACTGATCTGATTGGTGTACAGGTCCACGCCCCACGTGCCGCCCCGCCCCTTTATGTTTATGTAAGCTTCCCTGTAGCGCGGCTCTTCAGTCTCCAGCTGTGGTAGGCGACAGAGGCAGAGAGTAAGTGGCCCGATACCTGTACTATAGGTACTGTCCATATAGAGGTAGTGTGCTGTGTATGTGCCCTATACCTGTACTATAGGGACTCCATATAGAGGTACTGTGCTGTGTATGTGTCCTATACCTGTACTATAGGTACTGTCCATATAGAGGTAGTGTGCAGTGTATGTGTCCTATACCTGTACTATAGGTACTGTCCATATACAGGTAGTGTGCTGTGTATGTGCCCTATACCTGTACTATAAGTACTATCCATATAAAGGTAGTGTGCTGTGTATGTGCCCTATACCTGTACTATAGGTACTGTCCATATAGAGGTAGTGTGCTGTGTATGTGTCCTATACCTGTACTATAGGTACTGTCCATATAGTGATAGTGTGCTGTGTATGTGTCCTATACCTGTACTATAGGTACTGTCCATATAGTGATAGTGTGCTGTGTATGTGTCCTATACCTGTACTATAGGTACTGTCCATATAGAGGTAGTGTGCTGTGTATGTGTCCTATACCTGTACTATAGGTACTGTCCATATAGTGATAGTGTGCTGTGTATGTGTCCTATACCTGTACTATAGGTACTGTCCATATAGAGGTAGTGTGCTGTGTATGTGTCCTATACCTGTACTATAGGTACTGTCCATATAGAGGTAGTGTGCTGTGTATGTGTCCTATACCTGTACTATAGGTACTGTCCATATAGAGGTAGTGTGCTGTGTATGTGTCCTATACCTGTACTATAGGTACTGTCCATATAGAGGTAGTGTGCTGTGTATGTGTCCTATACCTGTACTATAGGTACTGTCCATATAGAGGTAGTGTGCTGTGTATGTGTCCTATACCTGTACTATAGGTACTGTCCATATAGAGGTAGTGTGCTGTGTATGTGTCCTATACCTGTACTATAGGTACTGTCCATATAGAGGTAGTGTGCTGTGTATGTGTCCTATACCTGTACTATAGGTACTGTCCATATAGAGGTAGTGTGCTGTGTATGTGTCCTATACCTGTACTATAGGTACTGTCCATATAGTGATAGTGTGCTGTGTATGTGTCCTATACCTGTACTATAGGTACTGTCCATATAGTGATAGTGTGCTGTGTATGTGTCCTATACCTGTACTATAGGTACTGTCCATATAGAGGTAGTGTGCTGTGTATGTGTCCTATACCTGTACTATGGGTACTGTCCATATAGTGATAGTGTGCTGTGTATGTGTCCTATACCTGCACAATAGGTACTGTCCATATAGAGGTAGTGTGCTGTGTATGTGTCCTATACCTGTACTATAGGTACTGTCCATATAGAGGTAGTCTGCTGTATATGTGACCTATACCTGTACTATGGGTACTGTCCATATAGAGGTAGTGTGCTGTGTATGTGTCCTATACCTGTACTATAGGTACTGTCCACATAGTGATAGTGTACTGTGTATGTGTCCTATACCTGTACCATAGGTACTGTCCATATAGTGATAATGTGCTGTGTATGTGCCCTATACCTGCACTATAGGTACTGTCCATATAGAGGTAGTCTGCTGTGTATGTGTCCTATACTTGCACTATAGGTACTGTCCATATAGTGATAGTGTGCTGTGTATGTGTCCGAAAACCTGCACTATAGGTACTGCCCATATAGTGATAGTGTGTTGTGTATCTGTCCTATACCTGTACTATAGGTACTGTCCATATAGTGATAGTGTGCTGTGTATGTGTCCGAAAACCTGCACTATAGGTACTGCCCATATAGTGATAGTGTGTTGTGTATCTGTCCTATACCTGTACTATAGGTACTGTCTATATGGTGATAGTGTGCTGTGTATGTGTCCTATACCTGTACTATAGGTACTGTCCATATAGAGGTAGTGTGGTGTGTATGTGTTCTGCTGCAGGGTAACCAGTCGTATACCTGTACTATAGGTTCTGCATACAGTATAGTGTACTGTGTTCACCTCTAGGGTAAGTAGTCCTATACCTATACTATAGGTTCTGCATACAGTGTAGTGTACTGTGTTCTGCTGCAGGGTAACTAGTCCTATACCTGTACAATAGGTTCTGCATACAGCATAGAGTACTGTATTCTGCTGCAGGGTAACTAGTCCTTTACCTGTACTATAGGTTCTGCATACAGTGTAGCGTACTGTGTTCTGCTGTAGGGTAACTAGTCCTATACCTGTACTATAGGTTCTGCATACAGTGTAGTGTACTGTGTTCTGCTGCAGGGTAACTAGTCCTTTACATGTACTATAGGTTCTGCATACAGTGTAGTGTACTGTTTTCACCTGTAGGGTAACTAGTCCTATACCTGTACTATAGGTTCTGCATACAGTATAGTGTACTGTGTTCGCCTGTAGGGTAACTAGTCCTATACCTATACTATAGGTTCTGCATACAGTGTAGTGTACTGTGTTCTGCTGCAGGGTAACTAGTCCAATACCTGTACTATAGGTTCTGCATACAGTGTAGTGTACTGTGTTCTGCTGCAGGGTAACTAGTCCTATACCTGTACTATAGGTTCTGCATACAGTATAGTGTACTGTATTCTGCTGCAGGGTAACTAGTCCTATACCTGTACTATAGGTTCTGCATACAGTGTAGTGTACTGTGTTCTGCTGCAGGGTAACTAGTCCTATACCTGTACTATAGGTTCTGCATACAGTGTAGTGTACTGTGTTCTGCTGCAGGGTAACTAGTCCAATACCTGTACTATAGGTCCTGCATACAGTGTAGTGTACTGTGTTCTGCTGCAGGGTAACTAGTCATATACCTGTACTATAGGTTCTTTATACAGTGTAGTGTACTGTATTCTGCTGCAGGGTAACTAGTCCTATACCTGTACTATAGGTTTTGCATACAGTGTAGTGTACTGTGTCCTGCTGCAGGGTAACTAGTCCTATACCTGTACTATAGGTTCTGCATACAGTGTAGTGTACTGTGATCTGCTGTAGGGTAACTAGTCCTATACTTGTACTATAGGTTCTGCATACAGTATAGTGTTCTGTGTCCTGCTGCAGGGTAACTAGTCCTATACCTGTACCATAGGTTCTGCATACAGTATAGTGTACTGAATTCGCCATCGCCTGTAGGGTAACTAGTCCCATGCTCATCTCGTGCAGAGATGTATATGTGACGAGTCAGTGTGGTGTACTAGTGTCAGATGTATCAGGGCAGTGCTCTACATATTGGAACAGTTGCCCAGGGTTAGGTGGGGTATGAATGAAGCATTTCCTTACCTAGATGTCACACCTAGATTGCTCATTTACATGTTAACGGGCATAGCTGAGACTAAACATGATCTAACAAAAAATGTACGACTGAGAGAGAATCATCCATAGTGATGTCATATGGCTCAGTTTACATGGTGGTGAAAATGGCGCAGATTCTCCTCCAAGCATGCCAGCATGTAGTAAGTGGAAAGCAATTTACAGCTCCTCTGTTTCTAGACTATTTTTCATGCACCAGATCCGGGGATGCGGCAATTTCCGGAACACTTGGTACTGCATCCAGCACTTTACCGGATTTCAATACCGGAAAAGAATAACGCTAGTGTTAAAGTACCTTAAGGCCCCTTGCACACGGCCGCTGTGCTCCCGTGGCCGTGTTGCGGGCCGCATACGGCAGTTCCGCAATACACAGGGCACCGGGTGTTTGCATTCCACATCACGGATGCGGACCCATTCACTTGAATGGGTCCGCAAATCTGGAGATGCAATGCGGTGCAGTGCTTTCGTGGGGTTCTGATCCGTGCTTCCGTTTCACCAAAAAATGGAACTTTTTCTATCTATTTGCGGAACGAACAGACACGGACCCATTCAGGTTGATTGGGTCTGGATCCGTCCCTGCCGCCGCACGGTCTTTGCCCGTGCATTAGGGACCTAAAGCACGTAACGGAACCACAACTACCAACCACTCTAATCAAGGCGGCCTGTTTGATAGAAAGGGCAAAAGTAGACCTGCCTGACTGAGACCACCTTGGCGGGGGTAGGTAGGCACAGATGTGTTTTGATCAAAATGTATTGGCTAAGGCCTCATGCACACGACCGTATGTATTTTGCGGTCTGCAAAAAACGGATCTGCAAAAAATACGGATGACATCCGTGTGCATTCTGTATTTTGCGGAACAGAACAGCTGGCCCCTAATAGAACAGTACTGACCTTGTCCGTAATGCGGACCATAATAGGACATGTTCTATTTTTTTGCAGATCGAAAATACGGACATACGGAAACGGAATGCACATGGAATAACTTCAGTTTTTCTGCGGAAATGAATGGTTCCGCATATAGTCCGCAAAAAAAACCCGGAACGGACATGGAAAGAAAATACTTTCGTGTGCATGAGCCCTAAAGATGAACTTAGACGGGCCGACTGAGCGGACGATTGTCGGGAAGTAAGCGTTCCTTTCTGACAGTCGGCTGCTCGTTCAGTGAAGTAGACCGCGCATTTACATGCAGCGATCACCTCCACAGTATGAGGACAGGGGATCGCTATAGCAATCTCTTGTCCTCATACAAATTCGTGGCTTCTGAGCAGCAGATCATCACTGTTTAGACCACACAGTCTGCTGCCCAGAAGCCATGATCAGCACAAGCGACAGCATCACCCGATGAATGAGCGTTTCAGCACATTTAGAGCGCCAGAGCATCAACAGTTGTTCCCGATAATCTGGACGATTATTGGTGTGTCTAAATGCACCTTTAGAAGTGTTGATCCACAGAACAATAGATAATTTCATTAGGTCCTTGAGATAGTAGTGCACTGTGGAACACTTATACATAATTTCTGGTGCTTGGAATGCATGTTGGAACGCACATCCGGTCATGTCGTCCCGTGCATATGTGCAGCTGGTATCTGGGAACACTGGAAACTTCGATCGATTTCACCTGGATAAATTATGGTTTCCATGTCCTATATTTATTGCTATATTCCTCTTAAACCACAGTCTGTGTTTAGAGACCCCTGAGGAAGCTGTTTTTACCAGCGATACGGTGGGGTCTAGTACTGTGTGCTCACCACCCTGGACTCCCCTGAGGAAGCTGTTTTTACCAGCGATACAGTGGGGTCTAGTACTGTGTGCTCACTACCCTGGTCTCCCCTGAGGAAGCTGTTTTTACCAGCGATACGATTGGGTCTAGTACTGTGTTCTCACCACCCTGGACTCCCCTGAGGAAGTTGTTTTTACCAGCGATACGATTGGGTCTAGTACTGTGTGCTCACCACCCTGAGGAAGTTGTTTTAACCAGCGATACGGTTGGGTCTAGTACTGTGTGCTCACCACCCTGGACTCCCCTGAGGAAGTTGTTTTTACCAGCGATACGGTTGGGTCTAGTACTGTGTGCTCACCACCCTGGACTCCCCTGAGGAAGCTGTTTTTACCTGCGATGCGATTGGGTCTAGTACTGTGTGCTCACCACCCTGGACTCCCATTGTTTCATCATGGGTATTGTTATTTCATGTTTCTCACCGGATGTCATGTTATAATCTCTGTATGGATTTATATTATGTAGTGGGTCCAGGCTACTATGGCTGTCCTTACTATGGACTAGTGTGCACACATTTATGTGAGGACATATAAACTCCCACATAACGTTTCTTCTACTGTATACAGTATTTAATGGTGTGGTGCTGAATAAAGAATCATTTGTATTTTAATTATTTTTGGATGTGCGATCTGTTTGTATAGTCTTTCTGGTATTTGTGGAACTATATGGTTTGTATAGGCTATTGACCAGCACTCTGGTGCCCCGCCCCCTTTTCTAATATGCTAATTAGCCTCTAGGCATGGGGGGGGGCGTTTCCCCTGCTCCTAGAGGCTCCGTTCTTCCACCTCTGGCCACGCCCTGCTTCACTAGATTGACAGGGCCAGGCAGTGTTGGTGTCCTACCTCTAGTGAAGCAGGGCGTGGCCAGAGGTGGGAAAACGGAGCCTCTAGGAGCAGGGGCAACACCCCCCTGCTCCTATAGGCTAATTAGCATATTATAAAAGTTCCTTTTTCTCAATAACGGCGGCAGGCAGAGAGATGGCACTAATATAGTTATGTTCAGCTGACATTAGCACATCACTAATGTCAGCCAGCTTAATACCCATTTTTGGTGACAGAAACCCTTTCAAACAATGAACAAAAGACATGTTTCGCCAATAACTCACCATCCTCAGGGGTCCCTGTGTGTTACAGCATAGCGTGCAGAGACCCCTGAGAACGCCCATTTATTGACGACATATAACGGGTTAGAAAACGTGTTTTTGTTCACTGTTTTAATCCCTGTGAGTCTATAACGCAGTAACCAAACAAATCACTACTCCGCGTGGAGCCCGAGCTCTGCTACACCAGGACTTTGCAGTTAGTCGAATAGATTGCTACTATGGAAACCACATAGAAATAATATGGATCTACTTCAGGAACAGCACATAGCACCTCCCAAACGTCCCGGATCCGGTGGGACAGTCCCGGATTTCAGTGGCTGTCCCGGTCGGGGGTAGGTATGTCCCACTTTCTGGCAGCTGGTCCTGCTTCCATAGGAAGCAGAGACAGTTACCATAATGAAGCAGAGAGCCGTCGCCTGCATCGTCTCCCTGCTTCATCATTCAGTTATCCTCGGCTCCGCCTCCTTTACAGACCAGAGCAGCCAATGTCCTGCTGCTGCCAGGAACAAGGTAAGTATGTGGTGTTTATTTTGTTTATATTCTGTGAGGGGCACAATGTGGGCATATTACTGGGGGCACAGGGTGGGCATATTACTGGGGGCACAGGGTGGGCATATTACTGGGGACACATAATTGGACATATTACTGGGGGCACAGCTGGGCATAATTCTCTGAAGGAGGCACAATGTGGGCATAAATACTGTGCAGTGGCATGAAGGGGGAATAATTACTATGTGGGTCATTAAGGGGACTGGGTGGAATTAGGTGTATAGTGATGCTTTGGGCGGAGTTAGAGGCGTGGCTTTAAGCAACCGCTCCGCGATCCTCCGCGCTGCCTCTCACTGAAGTGAATGGGAGGCAGAAACCAAGCGGCCGGTGGCGAAATTTCAGTGCAGCTGTCCTCACCCAAGTTCCATGGCAAAAGACGCAGTGTGAACATACCCGGGATGGATTTTGAAAACACTCCAGGCTGATTTTTGGTGTGGTTTTTGGCGCGTTTCTTTCAGCTTCCTATTCATCTCAATGACTCCCACTGAAATGAATAGAAGTTTTCTTAGAAGCGGTTTTGGCGCAGATTCCAGGCAGAAAACATGTCAAACAGCGCCCAAAAAAATTGTCTGAACAGGTCCTTAGAGGAGAAACTCCAGCTTTTTTTGGATTAGTGGGCACAGTCTGTAGGTGGGTTGGTAAACTGCCCCCGGCCCCATGTATTACCTGTAGCAGGGCGCTGAATACGTCTGCACGCCTCACTTTCCAATGTCCTGTTCATCAGAATGGAGCTTGCAGAAATCCCTGTGCTTGCCCCCAACATGGCCTCATTCAGATGAAGGGAACTGGTTTATGTAACAAATCTGCCGCGTCAAAGGTTGAAATCCGCACCCAAATCTGCAGCAAGATCCGTAACAAAATTCTCAGGCTATTTACATACCTCCCAGCTTTAGAAAAGCAGCGGGCAATACGTGCGGGGGCGTATTATGCTGCGGCTAATGTTTTCATACTAGACCACGCTGCTAACTCTGCCCAAAGCATAACTATGCACACCCAGTCCCCTAAATGCCTCCACATAGTCATTATTCCCCCTCAAGGCTCCTACACAGTAGTTATGCCCACATTGTGCCCCCTTCACAGTAGTTATACCCAGATGTGCCCCTTCACAGTAGTTAAACAATGCCCAGATGTGCTCCCTTTACAATAGTTATGTCCTAATGTGCCCACTTTACAATAGTTATGCCCAGATATTCCCCTTCAGAATAGTTATATAATAGTTTTATGACGCCTTACAATGAGCCTTCACAAAAGAATGGCATCCTGCTACATGCAGAGCCGGAATGGGAGGTGTGTGAACAGGAACCTATGAGACTCAGTGACTGGGGGAACATAGGACGTTCTCTGCTACTGAGCGCGGGGCTTCAGGAGAGACACGTGGAAGAGGGAAGAAAGGGACGCCCGCTAAGCAATCAGATCAGCCCATGGAAATCTAGCGATCAATGAAGTGACAGACGTCACGCTATATCACCCTCACACCCGAAGTACTCAGCCGTCCGCGGCCGTATATAAGGGCGGTGACCCGGGAGCACATAACATTAGAGCGAGGGCGGGCGGTCAGTGATCGGTCAGAGTGAGGCGCAGACGTCACAGAGTACAGCACTGCACTGCTGCAGTCTCCAATATTCATACTGTCATATTCATGCAGTCTCACACAGAACTAACTAGGAATGTATGTAACCAAACCTATGCAAATCTAGAGGCAAGCTACTGATCTGATTGGTGTACAGGTCCACGCCCCACGTGCCGCCCCGCCCCTTTATGTTTACGTAAGCTTCCCTGTAGCGCGACTCTTCAGTCTCCAGCTGTGGTAGGCGACAGAGGCAGAGAGTAAGTGGCCCGATACCTGTACTATAGGTACTGTCCATATAGAGGTAGTGTGCTGTGTATGTGCCCTATACCTGTACTATAGGTGCTGTCCATATACAGGTAGTGTGCTGTGTATGTGCCCTATACCTGTACTATAGGTGCTGTCCATATACAGGTAGTGTGCTGTGTATGTGCCCTATACCTGTACTATAGGTACTGTCCATATAGAGGTAGTGTGCTGTGTATGTGCCCTATACCTGTACTATAGGTACTGTCCATATAGTGATAGTGTGCTGTGTATGTGTCCTATACCTGTACTATAGGTACTGTCCATATAGAGGTAGTGTGCTGTGTATGTGTCCTATACCTGTACTATAGGTACTGTCCATATAGTGATAGTGTGCTGTGTATGTGTCCTATACCTGTACTATAGGTACTGTCCATATAGAGGTAGTGTGCTGTGTATGTGTCCTATACCTGTACTATAGGTACTGTCCATATAGAGGTAGTGTGCTGTGTATGTGTCCTATACCTGTACTATAGGTACTGTCCATATAGAGGTAGTGTGCTGTGTATGTGTCCTATACCTGTACTATAGGTACTGTCCATATAGTGATAGTGTGCTGTGTATGTGTCCTATACCTGTACTATAGGTACTGTCCATATAGAGGTAGTGTGCTGTGTATGTGTCCTATACCTGTACTATAGGTACTGTCCATATAGAGGTAGTGTGCTGTGTATGTGTCCTATACCTGTACTATAGGTACTGTCCATATAGAGGTAGTGTGCTGTGTATGTGTCCTATACCTGTACTATAGGTACTGTCCATATAGTGATAGTGTGCTGTGTATGTGTCCTATACCTGTACTATAGGTACTGTCCATATAGAGGTAGTGTGCTGTGTATGTGTCCTATACCTGTACTATAGGTACTGTCCATATAGTGATAGTGTGCTGTGTATGTGTCCTATACCTGTACTATAGGTACTGTCCATATAGAGGTAGTGTGCTGTGTATGTGTCCTATACCTGTACTATAGGTACTGTCCATATAGAGGTAGTGTGCTGTGTATGTGTCCTATACCTGTACTATAGGTACTGTCCATATAGAGGTAGTGTGCTGTGTATGTGTCCTATACCTGTACTATAGGTACTGTCCATATAGAGGTAGTGTGCTGTGTATGTGTCCTATACCTGTACTATAGGTACTGTCCATATAGAGGTAGTGTGCTGTGTATGTGTCCTATACCTGTACTATAGGTACTGTCCATATAGTGATAGTGTGCTGTGTATGTGTCCTATACCTGTACTATAGGTACTGTCCATATAGAGGTACTGTGCTGTGTATGTGTCCTATACCTGTACTATAGGTACTGTCCATATAGTGATTGTGTGCTGTGTATGTGTCCTATACCTGAACTATAGGTACTGTCCATATAGAGATAGTGTGCTGTGTATGTGCCCTATACCTGTACTATAGGTACTGTCCATATAGAGGTAGTGTGCTGTGTATGTGTCCTATACCTGTACTATAGGTACTGTCCATATAGAGATAGTGTGCTGTGTATGTGTCCTATACCTGTACTATAGGTACTGTCCATATACAGGTAGTGTGCTGTGTATGTGTCATATACCTGTACTATAAGTACTGTCCATATAGTGATAGTGTGCTGTGTATGTGTCCTATACCTGTATTATAGGTACTGTCCATATAGAGGTACTGTGCTGTGTATGTGCCATATACCTGTACTATAGGTACTGTCCATATAGTGATTGTGTGCTGTGTATGTGTCCTATACCTGAACTATAGGTACTGTCCATATAGTGATAGTGTGCTGTGTATGTGTCCTATACCTGTATTATAGGTACTGTCCATATAGAGGTACTGTGCTGTGTATGTCATATACCTGTACTATAAGTACTGTCCATATAGTGATAGTGTGCTGTGTATGTGTCCTATACCTGTACTATAAGTACTGTCCATATAGTGATAGTGTGCTGTGTATGTGTCCTATACCTGTACTATAGGTACTGTCCATATAGAGGTAGTGTGCTGTGTATGTGCCATATACCTGTACTATAGGTTCTGCATACAGTGTAGTGTACTGTGTTCCGCTGTAGGGTAACTAGTCCTATACCTGTACTATAGGTTCTGCATACAGTGTAGTGTACTGTGTTCTGCTGTAGGGTAACTAGTGCTATACCTGTACTATAGGTTCTGTATACAGTGTAGTGTACTGTGTTCTGCTGCAGGGTAACTAGTCCTATACCTGTTCTATAGGTTCTGCATACAGTGTAGTGTACTGTGTTCTGCTGCAGGGTAACTAGTCCTATACCTGTACTATAGGTTCTGCATACAGTGTAGTGTACTGTGTTCTGCTGCAGGGTAACTAGTCCTATACCTGTACTATAGGTTCTGCATACAGTATAGTGTACTGAGTTCGCCATCGCCTGTAGGGTAACTAGTCCCATGCTCATCTCGTGCAGAGATGTATATCTGACGAGTCAGTGTGGTGTACTAGTGTCAGATGTATCAGGGCAGTGCTCTATATATAGATATATACATTGATCAGGGACAGTAGCAGGGTATTTGGGAGTTGCAGTATATGCAGTTCCCTTACATGTCCTTGTGACTGGCCAGTGGTCACCACTCTGGATAGCCATACTGTTGTAGAGATCAGAAAATGGAGGTCACACCCACTGGCATACATATTCTTCCGTGAGATGGGAACCCAGTGCCAATGGAGTGTCAGATTATGGAACAGTTGCCCAGGGTTAGGTGGGGTATGAATGAGGCATTTCCTTACCTAGATGTCACACCTAGATTGCTCATTTACATGTTAACGGGCATAGCTGAGACTAAACATGATCTAACAAAAAATGTACGACTGAGAGAGAATCATCCATAGTGATGTCATATGGCTCAGTTTACATGGTGGTGAAAATGGCGCAGATTCTCCTCCAAGCATGCCAGCATGTAGTAAGTGGAAAGCAATTTACAGCTCCTCTGTTTCTAGACTATTTTTCATGCACCAGATCCGGCAATGCAGCAATTTCCGGAACACTTGGTACTGCATCCAGCACTTTACCGGATTTCAATACCGGAAAAGAATAACTCTAGTGTTAAAGTACTTTAAGGCCACTTGCACACGGCCACTATGCTCCTGTGGCCGTATTGCGGGCCGCATACGGCAGTTCCGCAATACACAGGGCACCGGGTGTTTGCATTCCACATCACGGACGCGGACCCATTCACTTGAATGGTTCCGCAAATCTGGAGATGCAGTGCGGTGCAGTACTTCCGTGGGGTTCTGATCCGTGCTTCCGTTCCGCAAAAAAATAGAACTTTTTCAATCTATTTGCGGAACGAACAGACACGGACCCATTCAGGTTGAATGGGTCTGGAGCCGTCCCGGCCGCCGCACGGTCTTTGCCCGTGCATTAGGGACCTAAAGCACGTAACGGAACCACAACTACCACCCTAATCAAGGCGGCCTGTTTGATAGAAAGGGCAAAAGTGGACCTGCCTGACTGAGACCACCTTGGCAGGGGTAGGTAGGCACAGATGTGTTTTGATCAAAATATATTGGCTAAGGCCTCATGCTCACGACCCTATGTATTTTGACCTTGTCCGTAATGCGGACCATAATAGGACATGTTCTATTTTTATGCAGATCGAAAATACGGACATATGGAAACGGAATGCACACGGAATAACTTCCGTTTTTTTTGCGGACCCATTGAAATGAATGGTTCCGCATATAGTCCGCAATAAAAACCCGGAACGGACATGGAAAGAAAATACTTTCGTGTGCATGAGCCCTTAAGGTGGACTGAGCAGCCGATTGTCGGGAAGAAAGCGTTCCTTTCTGACAGTTGGCTGCTCGTTCAGTGAAGTAGACCGCGCATTTACATGCAGCGATCACCTCCACAGTATGATGACAAGGGATCACTATAGCAATCTCTTGTCCTCATACAGATTCATGGCTTCTGAGCAGCAGATCATCACTGTTTAGACCACACAGTCTGCTGCCCAGAAGCCATGATCAGCACAAGCGACAGCATCACCCGATGAATGAGCGTTTCAACACATTTAGAGCGCCAGAGCATCAATTATGGTGTGTCTATACGATTATTGGTGTGTCTAAATGCACCTTTAGAAGTGTTGATCCACAGAACAATAGATAATTTCATTAGGTCCTTGAGATGTAGTGCACTGTGGAACACTTATACATCATTTCTGGTGCTTGGAATGCATGTTGGAACGCACATCTGGTCATGTCCCGTGCATATGGGGAGCTGGTGTCTGGGAACACTGGAAACTTCGATCGATTTCACCTGGATACATTATGGTTTCCATGTCCTGATATTTATCGTTATATTCCTCTTAAACCACAGTCTGTGTTTAGAGACCCCTGAGGAAGCTGTTTTTACCAGCGATACGGTGGGGTCTAGTACTGTGTGCTCACCACCCTGGACTCCCCTGAGGAAGCTGTTTTTACCAGCGATACGGTTGGGTCTAGTACTGTGTGCTCACCACCCTGGACTCCCCTGAGGAAGCTGTTTTTACCAGCGATACAGTGGGGTCTAGTACTGTGTGCTCACTACCCTGGACTTCCCTGAGGAAGCTGTTTTTACCAGCAATACGATTGGGTCTAGTACTGTGTGCTCACCACCCTGGACTCCCCTGAGGAAGCTGTTTTTACCACCGATACGATTGGGTCTAGTACTGTGTGCACACCACCCTGCACTCCCCTGAGGAAGCTGTTTTTACTCGCGATGCGATTGGGTCTAGTACTGTGTGCTCACCACCCTGGACTCCCCTGAGGAAGCTGTTTTTACCCGCGATGCGATTGGGTCTAGTACTGTGTGCTCACCACCCTGGACTCCCATTGCTTCATCATGGGTATTGTTATTTCATGTTTCTCACTGGATGTCATGTTATAATCTCTGTATGGATTTATATTATGTAGTGGGTTCAGGCTACTATGGCTGTCCTTACTATGGACTAGTGTGCACACATTTATGTGAGGACATATAAACTCCCACAAAACGTTTCTTCTATTGTATACAGTATTTAATGGTGTGGTGCTGAATAAAGAATCTTTTGTATTTTAATTATTTTTCGATGTGCGATCTCAAAATCTGGTCTTGTCACGTGGACTTTTTTGCGCCGTGCTCACCAGTTGGGAGTGGCAAAAAAGTGATAGGGGCATGGTGGGTGCCAGGATATCGGGTCTAACACATGGTCATAAATTTGGAGCTTTTTACTCCAGCGTATGGGTAAAATAAAGAATGGAGTCTTTGTAAATGACCCCCAATGTTTTTTTTCTCTACCAGAACACTAGGACCCTGGGCCCTGAACTGCCGGAGCAGGCATTTAATTTATGAAGAAGAACGGGCCTTGTTATAGATTAAACGCCTCCTCCAATAGTCTATGCACCAGACTGAAATCTACTTTGTTTACACCAGTTTCAGTCCTTACCAAGCCCGTTTTTCAGAAACTGATGAGGACGCCATCAGAATGTCAGCTGGGACTAAATCTAGTTACTTTTTAACACCTACTCCATGGGGGGGGGATACATCTCACTCCTAAGAGTATCCACTTCTATGATCCACATATTCTGTTCATAGCCTTTTTTGGATTCAACATCAGAAGTCGCCTTTGTGCAACCAAGCTTTCAGCCAGGGTTCCACCTGAACCCGAGCTAAGCCTCATTCACTCGTCAGTGTTCGGTCAGTGATTTCCATCAGTGACTGTAAGCCAAAACCAGGATTGGAGCCTCCACAAACATAAGGTATAATGGAGAGCTCTGCACCTGTTCTGTGTTTAGAGCCGCACCTGGTTTTGGCTCAAAATCACTGACCAAACACTGACTGAACACTGACGTGTGAATGAGGCATTGAGAACAAAGAGAAACAAAACTCTCTGCAGCTCCTTCTCATGCCTCATTCACAGTCAGCGTTTGGTCAGTGATTTCCATCAGTGATTTTGAGCCAAAACCAGGTGCGGCTCTAAACACAGAACAGGACCAAAGTAGTTTTATGTCTCCAAGATATTTTCACTGACCCACAGTTATGATATGTGAACAAACACATTAAAATCACTTTTATCTGTGAAAAATGTGGACAGCACATGTCAGTGAAAAATGGAAATGTGAACGAGGCCTAAGGGTAAGGCTACCTGGCGATTTTTTTGCACGACACGTCACCAAGTATTGCAGCGTAGCAGGGCTACCATAGCAATGAATGGGGTTGCAGCACGACTCGCTTCGGCCGCAACACACCAATCTCAAAATAATGCAGTATTGATCACATTTATGCAATTCATGCAAACGTGTGAGTCGCACTGCAACTCCATTCATTCCAATAGCGGCCCCTCTACACTGTGATCTTTGGTCGTGTAACAGCGGTGGTGGCCAAAATTGCAGTGTAGCCGTACTCTTAGGCCTCATGCACACGACAGTTGTTTTTAGCGGTCCGCAAAATGGGGTTCCGTGTCCGTTTTTGGTTCTGTTGTGTTTCCGTGGTCCGCCAGAAAAAAAAAAGGGAAAAAAAAGTGTAATTTTAATATCTCCACCCAGGATAATGGAATATATATGCAGGTCACGGACGCGGATGACAGTCGGATGTGCCTCCGCATTTTTTCACGGTCCCATTGACTTGAATGGGTCCGCGAACCGTTTTTCGCGGACAAAAATAGGACAGGTTATATTTTTTTGACGGACAGTAATCACGGACGCGGAAGACAAACGGTGCTTTGACGAGTTTTCCACGGACCCATTGAAAACCAATGGGTCCGCAGAAAAGCACGAAAAACGGCTCAACGGACATGGAATCAAACAACGGTCGTGTGCATGAGGCCTTACAGTAAGTGCAGCTGAACAGGAAGACTAGGGGACTGAGCTGAAGAACTATATTTCTTCCACAGGGCAGAGGAAAGGACGGGGTTTGTAAAATGCTTGAAGAACCCCTTTAAGTATCTCCATTTTATCTCTGTGGTTGTTATATCTCTGCTACCTCTACTCACCTAAGTGCAATACTTGTGGGGTAGCAGAGCTCTCGCTCCCTCGGACATAGTGATTTGATTACTTACTGTATAAAGATGTAATATACTCAAAGGCATTAAAGGGTTTCTGTCACCTGAAAAATGGGTATTGAGCTGGCTGACATTAGTGAAGTGCTAATGTCAGCTGAACATAACTATATTAGTGCCATCTCACTGCCTGCCGCCATTATTGAGAAAAAGGAACTTTTATAATATGCTAATTAGCCTCTAGGAGCAGGGGGGGGGGGCGCTGCTCCTAGAGGCTCCGTTCTCCCACCTCTGGCCACGCCCTGCTTCACTAGAGGTAGGACACCTACACTGCCTGGCCCTGTCCATCTAGTGAAGCAGGGTGTGGCCAGAAGTGGGAGAACGGAGCCTCTGGGAGCAGGGGTAACGCCCCCTCGGCCCCCCCTCCCTGCTCCTAGAGGCTAATTAGCATATTATAAAAGTTCCTTTTCTCAATAACGGCGGCAGGCAGTGAGATGGCACTAATATAGTTATGTTCAGCTGACATTAGCACATCACTAATGTCAGCCAGCTTAATACCCATTTTTTGGGTGACAGAAACCCTTTCAAACAATGAACAAAAGACATGTTTCGCTAATAACTCACCATCCTCAGGGGTCCCTGTGCATTACAGCATAGCGTGCAGAGACCCCTGAGAACGCCCATTTATTGACGACATATAACGGGTTAGAAAACGTGTTTTTGTTCATTGTTTTAATCCCTGTGAGTCTATAACGCAGTAACCAAACAAATCACTACTCCGCGTGGAGCCCGAGCTCTGCTACACCAGGACTTTGCAGCTAGTCGAATAGATTGCTACTATGGAAACCACATAGAAATAATATGTGCTGTTCCTGAAGTAGATCCATAGCACCTCCCAAACGTCCCGGATCCGGTGGGACAGTCCCGGATGTCAGTGGCTGTCCCGGTCGGGGGTAGGTATGTCCCACTTTCTGGCAGCTGGTCCTGCTTCCATAGGAAGCAGAGACAGTTACCATAATGAAGCAGAGAGCCGTCGCCTGCATCGTCTCCCTGCTTCATCATTCAGTTATCCTCGGCTCCGCCTCCTTCACAGACCAGAGCAGCCGATGTCCTGCTGCTGCCAGGAACAAGGTAAGTATGTGGTGTTTATTTTGTTTATATTCTGTGAGGGGCACAATGTGGGCATATACTGGGGGTGTAGCTGGGCATATTACTGGGGGCACAATGTGGGCATATACTGGGAGCACAGCTGGGCATATTACTGGGGGCACAATGTGGGCATATTACTGGGGGCACAGCTGGGTATATTACTGGGGCACATAACTGGGCATATTATTGGGGGTGCAGCTGGGCATAATTCTGTGAGGGGGCACAATGTGGGCATATTATTGGGGGTGCAGCTGGGCATAATACTGTGGGCATATTATTGGGGGTGCAGCTGGGCATATTACTGGGGGCACAGGGTGGGCATATTACTGTGGGCACAGGGTGGGCATATTACTGGGAGCACAGGGTGGGCATATTACTGGGGGCACAATGTGCGCATATTACTGTGGGCACAGCTGGGTATATTACTGGGGGCACAATGTGGGCATATTACTGTGGGCACAGCTGGGTATATTACTGGGGGCACATAACTGGGCATATTATTGGGGGTGCAGCTGGGCATAATTCTGTGAGGGGGCACATAACTGGGCATATTACTGGGGGCACAGCTGGGCATAATTCCGTGAGGGGGCACATAACTGGGCATATTACTGGGGGCACAGGGTGGGCATATTACTGAGGGCACAATGTGGGCATATGACTGGGGGTGCAGCTGGGCATATTACTAGGGGCCTAATGTGGGCATATTACTGGAGGCACATAATTGGGCATATTACTGGGGACACAGCTGGGCATAATTCTGTGAAGGAGACACAACATGGGCATAAATACTGTGCAGTGATATGAAGGGGGAATAATTACTATGTGGGGCATTAAGGGGACTGGTGGAATTAGGTGTATAGTTATGTTTTCGGCGGAGTTAGAGGCGTGGCCTAGTGTGGAATAAATTTACTGCGGAGCGCCAATCAGTCCCTCTTTGTCACATAATCATGAGTCATTTCATGGGTTTATCTAGTAAAAATTAACGTTTTCATCACACTGCAGTTAGGGGCCGTTCACATGGTGGGTATTACCACAGAATTTTGGCGTGGGAAGCTGCTCCGAAATTTTGCCAAAATCCCGGCAGTAGCTTATCTGCATATTTTTATTTCAATGAGAGGCAGCGCTAAGGATTTCAGAGCGGCGGCTTAAGACTGTGGCTGCACTTAGAACGGGCATGTCCCTTCTCGGCGCTGCTTTAAGCAACCGCTCCGCGATCCTCCGCGCTGCCTTCCACTGAAGTGAATGGGAGGCTGAAACCAAGCGGCCGGTGGTGAAATTTCAGTGCAGCTGTCCTCACCCAAGTTCCATGGAAAAAGACGCAGTGTGAACATACCCGGGATGGATTTTGAAAACACTCCAGGCTGATTTTTGGTGTGGTTTTTGGCGCGTTTCTTTCAGCTTCCTATTCATCTCAATAATTCCCACTGAAATGAATAGAAGTTTTCTTAGAAGCGGTTTTGGAGCAGATTCCAGACAGAAAACATGACAAACAGCGCCCAAAAACAGTTGTCTGAACAGGTCCTTAGAGGAGAAACTCCAGCTTTTTTTGGATTAGTGGGCACAGTCTGTAGGTGGGTTGGTAAACTGCCCCCGGCCCCATGTATTACCTGTAGCAGGGCGCTGAATACGTCTGCACGCCTCACTTTCCAATGTCCTGTTCATCAGAATGGAGCTTGCAGAAATCCCTGTGCTTGCCCCCAACATGGCCTCATTCAGATGAAGGGAACTGGTTTATGTAACAAATCTGCCGCGTCAAAGGTTGAAATCCGCACCCAAATCTGCAGCAAGATCCGTAACAAAATTCTCAGGCTATTTACATACCTCCCAGCTTTAGAAAAGCAGCGGGCAATACGTGCGGGGGCGTATTATGCTGCGGCTAATGTTTTCATACTAGACCACGCCGCTAACTCTGCCGAAAGCATAGCTATGCACACCCAGTCCCCTAAATGCCTCCACATAGTCATTATTCCCCCTCAAGGCTCCTACACAGTAGTTATGCCCACATTGTGCCCCCTTCACAGTAGTTTAATGCTTAGATGTGCCCCCTTCACAGTAGTTATGCCCCTGTGATGCCCACATTGTGCCCCCTTCACAGTAGTTATGCCCCAACGCCTACTTTACAAAAGTTATGCCTAGATATGCCCCTTCAAAATAGTTATGCCCAGATGTGTTTTATGCCGCGGTCCTATTCCCCTTCCCTTCAGAATAGTTATGCCCAGATGTGCTTTTGCTTTATGACGTCTTACAATGTGCCTTCACAAAAGAATGGCATCCTGCTACATGCAGAGCCGGAATGGGAGGTGTGTGAACAGGAACCTATGAGACTCAGTGACTGGGGGAACATAGGACGTTCTCTGCTACTGAGCGCGGGGCTTCAGGAGAGACACGTGGAAGAGGGAAGAAAGGGACGCCCGCTAAGCAATCAGATCAGCCCATGGAAATCTAGCGATCAATGAAGTGACAGACGTCACGCTATATCACCCTCACACCCGGAGTACTCAGCCGTCCGCGGCCGTATATAAGGGCGGTGACCCGGGAGCACATAACATTAGAGCGAGGGCGGGCGGTCAGTGATCGGTCAGAGTGAGGCGCAGACGTCACAGAGTACAGCTCTGCACTGCTGCAGTCTCCAATATTCATACTGTCATATTCATGCAGTCTCACACAGAACTAACTAGTAATGTATGTAACCAAACCTATGCAAATCTAGAGGCAAGCTACTGATCTGATTGGTGTACAGGTCCACGCCCCACGTGCCGCCCCGCCCCTTTATGTTTATGTAAGCTTCCCTGTAGCGCGGCTCTTCAGTCTCCAGCTGTGGTAGGCGACAGAGGCAGAGAGTAAGTGGCCCGATACCTGTACTATAGGTACTGTCCATATAGAGGTAGTGTGCTGTGTATGTGTCCTATACCTGTACTATAGGTACTGTCCATATA
>JAKVIS010001004.1:0-43401 GCA_033119425.1 Bufotes viridis
AATCCAATCCCTTGCCAACATTTCTTATTCATTGAAATGACAACTGTGTTTAACTGCAAATCAAAATGGCTGCCTCCAGAAAATCAATATGGCAGCCTCCATAAAAATTTCAATAGACGGAACACTGAGCGTGTCACAATGGAACCCTTCAGCATACATGGATGATGACATCACAATGGACCCTTGCTGTTTTCCTCCTGGCAGCAGCCATGATGCTTCATTCTTCAGTCAGGTGTGGATCCATGCACCTCAACAGGTAAGGGCACCAATCAACAGGTAAGGGCACGTTTTGTGTGCGTCAAACGAAGGTGTCAGATTATGAAAGATTTGTTTGAGGGAACTAGTGGCGCTTCTGTGCAGATTGGAATACTGTCCAGCGTCTATTAGCAAGCCCAGAACACAAAAGCCTTCTTAACTGTTCCTGATGGTATGGAAAACTGAACTCTTAGATTAACCCTCGTTACTCGCTTTCTCAACACAGGAATATAAAGCGGCCACCGACAAAGCTAAGCCTTTTCTGTTTCTTGCTTTTTGGCCGCTGAAATGCAGGTGCAGTTCAGCTTAGCTTCTGCAACTCACCACCTCTCATGAGATACCATACCTTTTATGCATTTTTGGAGTTGGCAGAATGAGGATGCACCAGCCTGTCCAATCAAAGTTCTGTGCTAGCACTAAATTAACTTAGCACCTCTGTAACTGAGCTACATGCTGCAGGAACCAAAAGCAGATTCCAACCCAGTATTTTAATGCAGCTATAGTGAAAAGTGCTCATAAACTAGGTTTTCTCCTTGCTGACTTCTGTGGTTGCAATCCAATCCCTTGCCAACATTTCTTATTCATTGAAATGACAACTGTGTTTAACTGCAAATCAAAATGGCTGCCTCCAGAAAATCAATATGGCAGCCTCCATAAAAATTTCAATAGACGGAACACTGAGCGTGTCACAATGGAACCCTTCAGCATACATGGATGATGACATCACAATGGACCCTTGCTGTTTTCCTCCCTGGCAGCAGCCATGATGCTTCATTCTTCAGTCAGGTGTGGATCCATGCACCTCAACAGGTAAGAGCACCAATCAACAGGTAAGGGCACGTTTTTGTGTGCGTCAAGCGAAGGTGTCAGATTATGAAAGATTTGTTTGAGGGAACTAGTGGCGCTTCTGTGCAGATTGGAATACTGTCCAGCGTCTATTAGCAAGCCCAGAACACAAAAGCCTTCTTAACTGTTCCTGATGGTATGGAAAACTGAACTCTTAGATTAACCCTCGTTACTCGCTTTCTCAACACAGGAATATAAAGCGGCCACCGACAAAGCTAAGCCTTTTCTGTTTCTTGCTTTTTGGCCGCTGAAATGCAGGTGCAGTTCAGCTTAGCTTCTGCAACTCACCACCTCTCATGATATACCATACCTTTTATGCATTTTTGGAGTTGGCAGAATGAGGATGCACCAGCCTGTCCAATCAAAGTTCTGTGCTAGAACTAAATTAACTTAGCACCTCTGTAACTGAGCTACATGCTGCAGGAATCGAAAAGCAGATTCCAACCCAGTATTTTAATGCAGCTATAGTGAAAAGTGCTCATAAACTAGGTTTTCTCCTTGCTGACTTCTGTGGTTGCAATACAAACCCTTGCCAACATTTCTTATTCATTGAAATGACAACTGTGTTTAACTGCAAATCAAAATGGCTGCCTCCAGAAAATCAATATGGCAGCCTCCATAAAAATTTCAATAGACGGAACACTGAGCGTGTCACAATGGAACCCTTCAGCATACATGGATGATGACATCACAATGGACCCTTGCTGTTTTCCTCCCTGGCAGCAGCCATGATGCTTCATTCTTCAGTCAGGTGTGGATCCATGCACCTCAACAGGTAAGGGCACCAATCAACAGGTAAGGGCACGTTTTTGTGTGCGTCAAACGAAGGTGTCAGATTATGAAAGATTTGTTTGAGGGAACTAGTGGCGCTTCTGTGCAGATTGGAATACTGTCCAGCGTCTATTAGCAAGCCCAGAACACAAAAGCCTTCTTAACTGTTCCTGATGGTATGGAAAACTGAACTCTTAGATTAACCCTCGTTACTCGCTTTCTCAACACAGGAATATAAAGCGGCCACCGACAAAGCTAAGCCTTTTCTGTTTCTTGCTTTTTGGCCGCTGAAATGCAGGTGCAGTTCAGCTTAGCTTCTGCAACTCACCACCTCTCATGAGATACCATACCTTTTATGCATTTTTGGAGTTGGCAGAATGAGGATGCACCAGCCTGTCCAATCAAAGTTCTGTGCTAGCACTAAATTAACTTAGCACCTCTGTAACTGAGCTACATGCTGCAGGAATCCAAAAGCAGATTCCAACCCAGTATTTTAATGCAGCTATAGTGAAAAGTGCTCATAAACTAGGTTTTCTCCTTGCTGACTTCTGTGGTTGCAATCCAATCCCTTGCCAACATTTCTTATTCATTGAAATGACAACTGTGTTTAACTGCAAATCAAAATGGCTGCCTCCAGAAAATCAATATGGCAGCCTCCATAAAAATTTCAATAGACGGAACACTGAGCGTGTCACAATGGAACCCTTCAGCATACATGGATGATGACATCACAATAGACCCTTGCTGTTTTCCTCCCTGGCAGCAGCCATGATGCTTCATTCTTCAGTCAGGTGTGGATCCATGCACCTCAACAGGTAAGGTCACCAATCAACAGGTAAGGGCACGTTTTTGTGTGCGTCAAACGAAGGTGTCAGATTATGAAAGATTTGTTTGAGGGAACTAGTGGCGCTTCTGTGCAGATTGGAATACTGTCCAGCGTCTATTAGCAAGCCCAGAACACAAAAGCCTTCTTAACTGTTCCTGATGGTATGGAAAACTGAACTCTTAGATTAACCCTCGTTACTCGCTTTCTCAACACAGGAATATAAAGCGGCCACCGACAAAGCTAAGCCTTTTCTGTTTCTTGCTTTTTGGCCGCTGAAATGCAGGTGCAGTTCAGCTTAGCTTCTGCAACTCACCACCTCTCATGAGATACCATACCTTTTATGCATTTTTGGAGTTGGCAGAATGAGGATGCACCAGCCTGTCCAATCAAAGTTCTGTGCTAGCACTAAATTAACTTAGCACCTCTGTAACTGAGCTACATGCTGCAGGAATCCAAAAGCAGATTCCAACCCAGTATTTTAATGCAGCTATAGTGAAAAGTGCTCATAAACTAGGTTTTCTCCTTGCTGACTTCTGTGGTTGCAATCCAAACCCTTGCCAACATTTCTTATTCATTGAAATGACAACTGTGTTTAACTGCAAATCAAAATGGCTGCCTCCAGAAAATCAATATGGCAGCCTCCATAAAAATTTCAATAGACGGAACACTGAGCGTGTCACAATGGAACCCTTCAGCATACATGGATGATGACATCACAATGGACCCTTGCTGTTTTCCTCCCTGGCAGCAGCCATGATGCTTCATTCTTCAGTCAGGTGTGGATCCATGCACCTCAACAGGTAAGGGCACCAATCAACAGGTAAGGGCACGTTTTTGTGTGCGTCAAACGAAGGTGTCAGATTATGAAAGATTTGTTTGAGGGAACTAGTGGCGCTTCTGTGCAGATTGGAATACTGTCCAGCGTCTATTAGCAAGCCCAGAACACAAAAGCCTTCTTAACTGTTCCTGATGGTATGGAAAACTGAACTCTTAGATTAACCCTCGTTACTCGCTTTCTCAACACAGGAATATAAAGCGGCCACCGACAAAGCTAAGCCTTTTCTGTTTCTTGCTTTTGGCCGCTGAAATGCAGGTGCAGTTCAGCTTAGCTTCTGCAACTCACCACCTCTCATGATATACCATACCTTTTATGCATTTTTGGAGTTGGCAGAATGAGGATGCACCAGCCTGTCCAATCAAAGTTCTGTGCTAGAACTAAATTAACTTAGCACCTCTGTAACTGAGCTACATGCTGCAGGAATCGAAAAGCAGATTCCAACCCAGTATTTTAATGCAGCTATAGTGAAAAGTGCTCATAAACTAGGTTTTCTCCTTGCTGACTTCTGTGGTTGCAATACAAACCCTTGCCAACATTTCTTATTCATTGAAATGACAACTGTGTTTAACTGCAAATCAAAATGGCTGCCTCCAGAAAATCAATATGGCAGCCTCCATAAAAATTTCAATAGACGGAACACTGAGCGTGTCACAATGGAACCCTTCAGCATACATGGATGATGACATCACAATGGACCCTTGCTGTTTTCCTCCCTGGCAGCAGCCATGATGCTTCATTCTTCAGTCAGGTGTGGATCCATGCACCTCAACAGGTAAGGGCACCAATCAACAGGTAAGGGCACGTTTTTGTGTGCGTCAAACGAAGGTGTCAGATTATGAAAGATTTGTTTGAGGGAACTAGTGGCGCTTCTGTGCAGATTGGAATACTGTCCAGCATCTATTAGCAAGCCCAGAACACAAAAGCCTTCTTAACTGTTCCTGATGGTATGGAAAACTGAACTCTTAGATTAACCCTCGTTACTCGCTTTCTCAACACAGGAATATAAAGCGGCCACCGACAAAGCTAAGAGATTTTCTGTTTCTTGCTTTTTGGCCGCTGAAATGCAGGTGCAGTTCAGCTTAACTTCTGCAACTCACCACCTCTCATGAGATACCATACCTTTTATGCATTTTTGGAGTTGGCAGAATGAGGATGCACCAGCCTGTCCAATCAAAGTTCTGTGCTAGAACTAAATTAACTTAGCACCTCTGTAACTGAGCTACATGCTGCAGGAATCGAAAAGCAGATTCCAACCCAGTATTTTAATGCAGCTATAGTGAAAAGTGCTCATAAACTAGGTTTTCTCCTTGCTGACTTCTGTGGTTGCAATACAAACCCTTGCCAACATTTCTTATTCATTGAAATGACAACTGTGTTTAACTGCAAATCAAAATGGCTGCCTCCAGAAAATCAATATGGCAGCCTCCATAAAAATTTCAATAGACGGAACACTGAGCGTGTCACAATGGAACCCTTCAGCATACATGGATGATGACATCACAATGGACCCTTGCTGTTTTCCTCCCTGGCAGCAGCCATGATGCTTCATTCTTCAGTCAGGTGTGGATCCATGCACCTCAACAGGTAAGGGCACCAATCAACAGGTAAGGGCACGTTTTTGTGTGCGTCAAACGAAGGTGTCAGATTATGAAAGATTTGTTTGAGGGAACTAGTGGCGCTTCTGTGCAGATTGGAATACTGTCCAGCGTCTATTAGCAAGCCCAGAACACAAAAGCCTTCTTAACTGTTCCTGATGGTATGGAAAACTGAACTCTTAGATTAACCCTCGTTACTCGCTTTCTCAACACAGGAATATAAAGCGGCCACCGACAAAGCTAAGCCTTTTCTGTTTCTTGCTTTTTGGCCGCTGAAATGCAGGTGCAGTTCAGCTTAGCTTCTGCAACTCACCACCTCTCATGATATACCATACCTTTTATGCATTTTTGGAGTTGGCAGAATGAGGATGCACCAGCCTGTCCAATCAAAGTTCTGTGCTAGAACTAAATTAACTTAGCACCTCTGTAACTGAGCTACATGCTGCAGGAATCCAAAAGCAGATTCCAACCCAGTATTTTAATGCAGCTATAGTGAAAAGTGCTCATAAACTAGGTTTTCTCCTTGCTGACTTCTGTGGTTGCAATACAAACCCTTGCCAACATTTCTTATTCATTGAAATGACAACTGTGTTTAACTGCAAATCAAAATGGCTGCCTCCAGAAAATCAATATGGCAGCCTCCATAAAAATTTCAATAGACGGAACACTGAGCGTGTCACAATGGAACCCTTCAGCATACATGGATGATGACATCACAATAGACCCTTGCTGTTTTCCTCCCTGGCAGCAGCCATGATGCTTCATTCTTCAGTCAGGTGTGGATCCATGCACCTCAACAGGTAAGGTCACCAATCAACAGGTAAGGGCACGTTTTTGTGTGCGTCATACGAAGGTGTCAGATTATGAAAGATTTGTTTGAGGGAACTAGTGGCGCTTCTGTGCAGATTGGAATACTGTCCAGCATCTATTAGCAAGCCCAGAACACAAAAGCCTTCTTAATTGTTCCTGATGGTATGGAAAACTGAACTCTTAGATTAACCCTCGTTACTCGCTTTCTCAACACAGGAATATAAAGCGGCCACCGACAAAGCTAAGCCTTTTCTGTTTCTTGCTTTTTGGCCGCTGAAATGCAGGTGCAGTTCAGCTTAGCTTCTGCAACTCACCACCTCTCATGAGATACCATACCTTTTATGCATTTTTGGAGTTGGCAGAATGAGGATGCACCAGCCTGTCCAATCAAAGTTCTGTGCTAGCACTAAATTAACTTAGCACCTCTGTAACTGAGCTACATGCTGCAGGAACCAAAAGCAGATTCCAACCCAGTATTTTAATGCAGCTATAGTGAAAAGTGCTCATAAACTAGGTTTTCTCCTTGCTGACTTCTGTGGTTGCAATCCAATCCCTTGCCAACATTTCTTATTCATTGAAATGACAACTGTGTTTAACTGCAAATCAAAATGGCTGCCTCCAGAAAATCAATATGGCAGCCTCCATAAAAATTTCAATAGACGGAACACTGAGCGTGTCACAAATGGAACCCTTCAGCATACATGCATGATGACATCACAATGGACCCTTGCTGTTTTCCTCCCTGGCAGCAGCCATGATGCTTCATTCTTCAGTCAGGTGTGGATCCATGCACCTCAACAGGTAAGAGCACCAATCAACAGGTAAGGGCACGTTTTTGTGTGCGTCAAACGAAGGTGTCAGATTATGAAAGATTTGTTTGAGGGAACTAGTGGCGCTTCTGTGCAGATTGGAATACTGTCCAGCGTCTATTAGCAAGCCCAGAACACAAAAGCCTTCTTAACTGTTCCTGATAGTATGGAAAACTGAACTCTTAGATTAACCCTCGTTACTCGCTTTCTCAACACAGGAATATAAAGCGGCCACCGACAAAGCTAAGCCTTTTCTGTTTCTTGCTTTTTGGCCGCTGAAATGCAGGTGCAGTTCAGCTTAGCTTCTGCAACTCACCACCTCTCATGATATACCATACCTTTTATGCATTTTTGGAGTTGGCAGAATGAGGATGCACCAGCCTGTCCAATCAAAGTTCTGTGCTAGAACTAAATTAACTTAGCACCTCTGTAACTGAGCTACATGCTGCAGGAATCGAAAAGTAGATTCCAACCCAGTATTTTAATGCAGCTATAGTGAAAAGTGCTCATAAACTAGGTTTTCTCCTTGCTGACTTCTGTGGTTGCAATACAAACCCTTGCCAACATTTCTTATTCATTGAAATGACAACTGTGTTTAACTGCAAATCAAAATGGCTGCCTCCAGAAAATCAATATGGCAGCCTCCATAAAAATTTCAATAGACGGAACACTGAGCGTGTCACAATGGAACCCTTCAGCATACATGGATGATGACATCACAATGGACCCTTGCTGTTTTCCTCCCTGGCAGCAGCCATGATGCTTCATTCTTCAGTCAGGTGTGGATCCATGCACCTCAACAGGTAAGAGCACCAATCAACAGGTAAGGGCACGTTTTTGTGTGCGTCAAACGAAGGTGTCAGATTATGAAAGATTTGTTTGAGGGAACTAGTGGCGCTTCTGTGCAGATTGGAATACTGTCCAGCGTCTATTAGCAAGCCCAGAACACAAAAGCCTTCTTAACTGTTCCTGATGGTATGGAAAACTGAACTCTTAGATTAACCCTCGTTACTCGCTTTCTCAACACAGGAATATAAAGCGGCCACCGACAAAGCTAAGCCTTTTCTGTTTCTTGCTTTTTGGCCGCTGAAATGCAGGTGCAGTTCAGCTTAGCTTCTGCAACTCACCACCTCTCATGATATACCATACCTTTTATGCATTTTTGGAGTTGGCAGAATGAGGATGCACCAGCCTGTCCAATCAAAGTTCTGTGCTAGAACTAAATTAACTTAGCACCTCTGTAACTGAGCTACATGCTGCAGGAATCGAAAAGTAGATTCCAACCCAGTATTTTAATGCAGCTATAGTGAAAAGTGCTCATAAACTAGGTTTTCTCCTTGCTGACTTCTGTGGTTGCAATACAAACCCTTGCCAACATTTCTTATTCATTGAAATGACAACTGTGTTTAACTGCAAATCAAAATGGCTGCCTCCAGAAAATCAATATGGCAGCCTCCATAAAAATTTCAATAGACGGAACACTGAGCGTGTCACAATGGAACCCTTCAGCATACATGGATGATGACATCACAATAGACCCTTGCTGTTTTCCTCCCTGGCAGCAGCCATGATGCTTCATTCTTCAGTCAGGTGTGGATCCATGCACCTCAACAGGTAAGGGCAGCCAATCAACAGGTAAGGGCACGTTTTTGTGTGCGTCAAACGAAGGTGTTCAGATTATGAAAGATTTGTTTGAGGGAACAAGTGGCGCTTCTGTGCAGATTGGAATACTGTCCAGCGTCTATTAGCAAGCTCAGAACACAAAAGCCTTCTTAACTGTTCCTGATGGTATGGGAAACTGAACTCTTAGATTAACCCTCGTTACTCGCTGTCTCAACACAGGAATATAAAGCGGCCACTGACAAAGCTAAGCCTTTTCTGTTTCTTGCTTTTTGGCCGCTGAAATGCAGGTGCAGTTCAGCTTAGTTTCTGCAACTCACCACCTCTCATGATATACCATACCTTTTATGCATTTTTGGAGTTGGCAGAATGAGGATGCACCAGCCTGTCCAATCAAAGTTCTGTGCTAGAACTAAATTAACTTAGCAACTCTGTCACTGAGCTTCATGCTGCAGGAATCGAAAAGTAGATTCCAACCCAGTATTTTAATGCAGCTATAGTGAAAAGTGCTCATAAACTAGGTTTTCTCCTTGCTGACTTCTGTGCTTGCAATACAAACCCTTGCCAACATTTCTTATTCATTGAAATGACAACTGTGTTTAACTGCAAATCAAAATGGCTGCCTCCAGAAAATCAATATGGCAGCCTCCATAAAAATTTCAATAGACGGAACACTGAGCGTATCACAATGGAACCCTTCAGCATACATGGATGATGACATCACAATGGACCCTTGCTGTTTTCCTCCCTGGCAGCAGCCATGATTCTTCATTCTTCAGTCAGGTGTGGATCCATGCACCTCAACAGGTAAGGGCGCCAATCAACAGGTAAGGGCACGTTTTTGTGTGCATCAAACGAAGGTGTCAGATTATGAAAGATTTGTTTGAGGGAACTAGTGGCGCTTCTGTGCAGATTAGAATACTGTCCAGCATCTATTAGCAAGCCCAGAACACAAAAGGCTTCTTAACTGTTCCTGATGGTATGGAAAACTGAACTCTTAGAGTAACCCTCGTTACTCGCTTTCTCAACACAGGAATATAAAGCGGCCACCGAGAAAGCTAAGAGATTTTCTGTTTCTTGCTTTTTGGCCGCTGAAATGCAGGTGCAGTTCAGCTTAACTTCTGCAACTCACCACCTCTCATGAGATACCATACCTTTTATGCATTTTTGGAGTTGGCAGAATGAGGATGCACCAGCCTGTCCAATCAAAGTTTTGTGCTAGCACTAAATGAACTTAGCACCTCTGTAACTGAGCTACATGCTGCAGGAATCCAAAAGCAGATTCCAACCCAGTATTTTAATGCAGCTATAGTGAAAAGTGCTCATAAACTAGGTTTTCTCCTTGCTGACTTCTGTGGTTGCAATCCAATCCCTTGCCAACATTTCTTATTCATTGAAATGACAACTGTGTTTAACTGCAAATCAAAATGGCTGCCTCCAGAAAATCAATATGGCAGACTCCTTAAAAATTTTAATAGACGGAACACTTAGCGTGTCACAATGGAACCCTTCAGCATACATGGATGATGACATCACAATAGACCCTTGCTGTTTTCCTCCCTGGCAGCAGCCATGATGCTTCATTCTTCAGTCAGGTGTGTATCCAAGCACCTCAACAGGTAAGAGCACCAATCAACAGGTAAGGGCACGTTTTTGTGTGCGTCAAACGAAGGTGTCAGATTATGAAGCTACTTGAGCAACATGTCCATTCTGAACTGTCCTCTCACCTCTCCTCCTGCTCCCTCTTTGACCGGCTACAATCTGGCTTCCGACCCCATCACTCAACCGAGACTGCCCTCACCAAAGTCACCAATGACCTACTACTTGCCAAAACTAAAAAACATTACTCTGTCCTCCTTCTCCTTGACTTGTCCTCTGCCTTTGACACTGTCGACCACTCCCTTCTGTTACAAACTCTCTCATCTCTTGGCATCACTGACCTGGCCCTCTCTTGGATCACATCATACCTCACAGACCGGACATTTAGCGTCTCCCACTCTCACGCCACCTCCTCGCCTCACTCCCTCTCTGTTGGTGTCCCGCAAGGCTCCGTCCTAGGACCCCTGCTCTTCTCTATCTACACCTTCGGCCTGGGACAGCTTATAGAGTCCCATGGTTTCCAGTATCACTTTTATGCTGACGACACACAAATCTACCTCTCTGGTCCAGACATCACCACCTTACTATCCAGAATCCCACAATGCCTATCTCGCATATCCTCCTTCTTCTCCTCTCGCTTTCTAAAACTTAATATGGATAAAACAGAATTCATCATCTTTCCCCCATCTTGCTCACTCTCCCCAACAGACCTATCTATCACAATCAATGATTGCACACTCTCCCGGTCAACCAGGTCCGCTGCCTTGGAGTGACCTTGGATTCTGCCCTCTCCTTCCGACCACACATCCAAGCCCTTTCCCCACCTGCCGTTTCCAACTCAAAAACATCTCCCGCATCCGCCCTTTCCTCAACTTTGAATCGGCAAAAATGCTTATACATTCCCTCATCATCTCCCGCCTAGACTACTGCAACATTCTCCTCTGTGGCCTTCCATCTAGCTCTCTCGCACCCCTACAATCTATCCTCAACTCTGCTGCCCGACTAATCCATCTCTCCCCCGTTACTCCTCTGCATCTCCCCTCTGCCAGTCCCTGCACTGGCTCCCCATTGCCCAGCGAATTCAGTTTAAAATACTAACCCACACATACAAGGCCGTCCACAATCGGTCCCCTCCCTACATCTCTGAGCTACTTTCCGATACATCCCCACACGCAATCTTCGATCCTCACAGGATCTCCTTCTCTCCTCTCCTCTTATCACCTCTTCCCACACTCGCCTCCAGGATTTCTCCCGTGCATCCCCTATACTCTGGAACTCGCTGCCCCAACATATCAGACTCTCACCTACAGTGGAATCCTTCAAAAGCAACCTGAAAACCCACCTCTTCAGACAAGCCTACGACCAGTGACACTGCTGCTTCTATACCGCCATGACCAGCTTCACCCTCGCCTACTGTCTTCATCCCCCATACCATGTAGATTGTAAGCCCTCACGGGCAGGGCCCTCTATCCTTCTGTACCAGTCTGTAACTTGTCTCGTTCATGCTTAATGCAATTGCCTGTATTATGTATGTGCACCGCTTATGATATGTACAGCGCTATGGAATGAATAGCGCTCTAAAAAAAAATAAATAATAATAATAATAATAATAATAATGAAAGATTTGTTTGAGGGAACTAGTGGCGCTTCTATGCAGATTGGAATACTGTCCAGCGTCTATTAGCAAGCCCAGAACACAAAAGCCTTCTTAACTGTTCCTGATGGTATGGAAAACTGAACTCTTAGATTAACCCTCGTTACTCGCTTTCTCAACACAGGAATATAAAGGGGCCACCGACAAAGCTAAGCCTTTTCTGTTTCTTGCTTTTTGGCCGCTGAAATGCAGGTGCAGTTCAGCTTAGCTTCTGCAACTCACCACCTCTCATGAGATACCATACCTTTTATGCATTTTTGGAGTTGGCAGAATGAGGATGCACCAGCCTGTCCAATCAAAGTTTTGTGCTAGCACTAAATGAACTTAGCACCTCTGTAACTGAGCTACATGCTGCAGGAATCCAAAAGCAGATTCCAACCCAGTATTTTAATGCAGCTATAGTGAAAAGTGCTCATAAACTAGGTTTTCTCCTTGCTGACTTCTGTGGTTGCAATCCAATCCCTTGCCAACATTTCTTATTCATTAAAATGACAACTGTGTTTAACTGCAAATCAAAATGGCTGCCTCCAGAAAATCAATATGGCAGCCTCCATAAAAATTTCAATAGACGGAACACTGAGCGTGTCACAATGGAACCCTTCAGCATACATGCATGATGACATCACAATGGACCCTTGCTGTTTTCCTCCCTGGCAGCAGCCATGATGCTTCATTCTTCAGTCAGGTGTGGATCCATGCACCTCAACAGGTAAGAGCACCAATCAACAGGTAAGGGCACGTTTTTGTGTGCGTCAAACGAAGGTGTCAGATTATGAAAGATTTGTTTGAGGGAACTAGTGGCGCTTCTGTGCAGATTGGAATACTGTCCAGCGTCTATTAGCAAGCCCAGAACACAAAAGCCTTCTTAACTGTTCCTGATAGTATGGAAAACTGAACTCTTAGATTAACCCTCGTTACTCGCTTTCTCAACACAGGAATATAAAGCGGCCACCGACAAAGCTAAGCCTTTTCTGTTTCTTGCTTTTTGGCCGCTGAAATGCAGGTGCAGTTCAGCTTAGCTTCTGAAACTCACCACCTCTCATGATATACCATACCTTTTATGCATTTTTGGAGTTGGCAGAATGAGGATGCACCAGCCTGTCCAATCAAAGTTCTGTGCTAGAACTAAATTAACTTAGCACCTCTGTAACTGAGCTACATGCTGCAGGAATCGAAAAGCAGATTCCAACCCAGTATTTAAATGCAGCTATAGTGAAAAGTGCTCATAAACTAGGTTTTCTCCTTGCTGACTTCTGTGGTTGCAATACAAACCCTTGCCAACATTTCTTATTCATTGAAATGACAACTGTGTTTAACTGCAAATCAAAATGGCTGCCTCCAGAAAATCAATATGGCAGCCTCCATAAAAATTTCAATAGACGGAACACTGAGCGTGTCACAATGGAACCCTTCAGCATACATGGATGATGACATCACAATGGACCCTTGCTGTTTTCCTCCCTGGCAGCAGCCATGATGCTTCATTCTTCAGTCAGGTGTGGATCCATGCACCTCAACAGGTAAGAGCACCAATCAACAGGTAAGGGCACGTTTTTGTGTGCGTCAAGCGAAGGTGTCAGATTATGAAAGATTTGTTTGAGGGAACTAGTGGCGCTTCTGTGCAGATTGGAATACTGTCCAGCGTCTATTAGCAAGCCCAGAACACAAAAGCCTTCTTAACTGTTCCTGATAGTATGGAAAACTGAACTCTTAGATTAACCCTCGTTACTCGCTTTCTCAACACAGGAATATAAAGCGGCCACCGACAAAGCTAAGCCTTTTCTGTTTCTTGCTTTTTGGCCGCTGAAATTCAGGTGCAGTTCAGCTTAGCTTCTGAAACTCACCACCTCTCATGAGATACCATACCTTTTATGCATTTTTGGAGTTGGCAGAATGAGGATGCACCAGCCTGTCCAATCAAAGTTCTGTGCTAGAACTAAATTAACTTAGCACCTCTGTAACTGAGCTACATGCTGCAGGAATCGAAAAGCAGATTCCAACCCAGTATTTTAATGCAGCTATAGTGAAAAGTGCTCATAAACTAGGTTTTCTCCTTGCTGACTTCTGTGGTTGCAATACAAACCCTTGCCAACATTTCTTACTCATTGAAATGACAACTGTGTTTAACTGCAAATCAAAATGGCTGCCTCCAGAAAATCAATATGGCAGCCTCCATAAAAATTTCAATAGACGGAACACTGAGCGTGTCACAATGGAACCCTTCAGCATACATGGATGATGACATCACAATAGACCCTTGCTGTTTTCCTCCCTGGCAGCAGCCATGATGCTTCATTCTTCAGTCAGTTGTGGATCCATGCACCTCAACAGGTAAGGGCACCAATCAACAGGTAAGGGCACGTTTTTGTGTGCGTCAAACGAAGGTGTCAGATTATGAAAGATTTGTTTGAGGGAACTAGTGGCGCTTCTGTGCAGATTGGAATACTGTCCAGCGTCTATTAGCAAGCCCAGAACACAAAAGCCTTCTTAACTGTTCCTGATGGTATGGAAAACTGAACTCTTAGATTAACCCTCGTTACTCGCTTTCTCAACACAGGAATATAAAGCGGCCACCGACAAAGCTAAGCCTTTTCTGTTTCTTGCTTTTTGGCCGCTGAAATGCAGGTGCAGTTCAGCTTAGCTTCTGAAACTCACCACCTCTCATGATATACCATACCTTTTATGCATTTTTGGAGTTGGCAGAATGAGGATGCACCAGCCTGTCCAATCAAAGTTCTGTGCTAGAACTAAATTAACTTAGCACCTCTGTAACTGAGCTACATGCTGCAGGAATCGAAAAGCAGATTCCAACCCAGTATTTTAATGCAGCTATAGTGAAAAGTGCTCATAAACTAGGTTTTCTCCTTGCTGACTTCTGTGGTTGCAATACAAACCCTTGCCAACATTTCTTATTCATTGAAATGATAACTGTGTTTAACTGCAAATCAAAATGGCTGCCTCCAGAAAATCAATATGGCAGCCTCCATAAAAATTTCAATAGACGGAACACTGAGCGTGTCACAATGGAACCCTTCAGCATACATGGATGATGACATCACAATAGACCCTTGCTGTTTTCCTCCCTGGCAGCAGCCATGATGCTTCATTCTTCAGTCAGGTGTGGATCCATGCACCTCAACAGGTAAGGTCACCAATCAACAGGTAAGGGCACGTTTTTGTGTGCGTCATACAAAGGTGTCAGATTATGAAAGATTTGTTTGAGGGAACTAGTGGCGCTTCTGTGCAGATTGGAATACTGTCCAGCATCTATTAGCAAGCCCAGAACACAAAAGCCTTCTTAATTGTTCCTGATGGTATGGAAAACTGAACTCTTAGATTAACCCTCGTTACTCGCTTTCTCAACACAGGAATATAAAGCGGCCACCGACAAAGCTAAGCCTTTTCTGTTTCTTGCTTTTGGCCGCTGAAATGCAGGTGCAGTTCATGCTTAACTTCTGCAACTCACCACCTCTCATGATATACCATACCTTTTATGCATTTTTGGAGTTGGCAGAATGAGGATGCACCAGCCTGTCCAATCAAAGTTCTGTGCTAGAACTAAATTAACTTAGCACCTCTGTAACTGAGCTACATGCTGCAGGAATCGAAAAGTAGATTCCAACCCAGTATTTTAATGCAGCTATAGTGAAAAGTGCTCATAAACTAGGTTTTCTCCTTGCTGACTTCTGTGGTTGCAATACAAACCCTTGCCAACATTTCTTATTCATTGAAATGACAACTGTGTTTAACTGCAAATCAAAATGGCTGCCTCCAGAAAATCAATATGGCAGCCTCCATAAAAATTTCAATAGACGGAACACTGAGCGTGTCACAATGGAACCCTTCAGCATACATGGATGATGACATCACAATGGACCCTTGCTGTTTTCCTCCTGGCAGCAGCCATGATGCTTCATTCTTCAGTCAGGTGTGGATCCATGCACCTCAACAGGTAAGGGCGCCAATCAACAGGTAAGGGCACGTTTTTGTGTGCGTCAAACGAAGGTGTCAGATTATGAAAGATTTGTTTGAGGGAACTAGTGGCGCTTCTGTGCAGATTGGAATACTGTCCAGCATCTATTAGCAAGCCCAGAACACAAAAGCCTTCTTAACTGTTCCTGATGGTATGGAAAACTGAACTCTTAGATTAACCCTCGTTACTCGCTTTCTCAACACAGGAATATAAAGCGGCCACCGACAAAGCTAAGCCTTTTCTGTTTCTTGCTTTTTGGCCGCTGAAATGCAGGTGCAGTTCAGCTTAGCTTCTGCAACTCACCACCTCTCATGAGATACCATACCTTTTATGCATTTTTGGAGTTGGCAGAATGAGGATGCACCAGCCTGTCCAATCAAAGTTCTGTGCTAGCACTAAATGAACTTAGCACCTCTGTAACTGAGCTACATGCTGCAGGAATCCAAAAGCAGATTCCAACCCAGTATTTTAATGCAGCTATAGTGAAAAGTGCTCATAAACTAGGTTTTCTCCTTGCTGACTTCTGTGGTTGCAATCCAATCCCTTGCCAACATTTCTTATTCATTGAAATGACAACTGTGTTTAACTGCAAATCAAAATGGCTGCCTCCAGAAAATCAATATGGCAGCCTCCATAAAAATTTCAATAGACGGAACACTGAGCGTGTCACAATGGAACCCTTCAGCATACATGGATGATGACATCACAATGGACCCTTGCTGTTTTCCTCCCTGGCAGCAGCCATGATGCTTCATTCTTCAGTCAGGTGTGGATCCATGCACCTCAACAGGTAAGAGCACCAATCAACAGGTAAGGGCACGTTTTTGTGTGCGTCAAACGAAGGTGTCAGATTATGAAAGATTTGTTTGATGGAACTAGTGGCGCTTCTGTGCAGATTGGAATACTGTCCAGCGTCTATTAGCAAGCCCAGAACACAAAAGCCTTCTTAACTGTTCCTGATAGTATGGAAAACTGAACTCTTAGATTAACCCTCGTTACTCGCTTTCTCAACACAGGAATATAAAGCGGCCACCGACAAAGCTAAGCCTTTTCTGTTTCTTGCTTTTTGGCCGCTGAAATGCAGGTGCAGTTCAGCTTAGCTTCTGAAACTCACCACCTCTCATGATATACCATACCTTTTATGCATTTTTGGAGTTGGCAGAATGAGGATGCACCAGCCTGTCCAATCAAAGTTCTGTGCTAGAACTAAATTAACTTAGCACCTCTGTAACTGAGCTACATGCTGCAGGAATCGAAAAGCAGATTCCAACCCAGTATTTAAATGCAGCTATAGTGAAAAGTGCTCATAAACTAGGTTTTCTCCTTGCTGACTTCTGTGGTTGCAATACAAACCCTTGCCAACATTTCTTATTCATTGAAATGACAACTGTGTTTAACTGCAAATCAAAATGGCTGCCTCCAGAAAATCAATATGGCAGCCTCCATAAAAATTTCAATAGACGGAACACTGAGCGTGTCACAATGGAACCCTTCAGCATACATGGATGATGACATCACAATGGACCCTTGCTGTTTTCCTCCCTGGCAGCAGCCATGATGCTTCATTCTTCAGTCAGGTGTGGATCCATGCACCTCAACAGGTAAGAGCACCAATCAACAGGTAAGGGCACGTTTTTGTGTGCGTCAAACGAAGGTGTCAGATTATGAAAGATTTGTTTGAGGGAACTAGTGGCGCTTCTGTGCAGATTGGAATACTGTCCAGCGTCTATTAGCAAGCCCAGAACACAAAAGCCTTCTTAACTGTTCCTGATAGTATGGAAAACTGAACTCTTAGATTAACCCTCGTTACTCGCTTTCTCAACACAGGAATATAAAGCGGCCACCGACAAAGCTAAGCCTTTTCTGTTTCTTGCTTTTTGGCCGCTGAAATTCAGGTGCAGTTCAGCTTAGCTTCTGAAACTCACCACCTCTCATGAGATACCATACCTTTTATGCATTTTTGGAGTTGGCAGAATGAGGATGCACCAGCCTGTCCAATCAAAGTTCTGTGCTAGAACTAAATTAACTTAGCACCTCTGTAACTGAGCTACATGCTGCAGGAATCGAAAAGCAGATTCCAACCCAGTATTTTAATGCAGCTATAGTGAAAAGTGCTCATAAACTAGGTTTTCTCCTTGCTGACTTCTGTGGTTGCAATACAAACCCTTGCCAACATTTCTTACTCATTGAAATGACAACTGTGTTTAACTGCAAATCAAAATGGCTGCCTCCAGAAAATCAATATGGCAGCCTCCATAAAAATTTCAATAGACGGAACACTGAGCGTGTCACAATGGAACCCTTCAGCATACATGGATGATGACATCACAATAGACCCTTGCTGTTTTCCTCCCTGGCAGCAGCCATGATGCTTCATTCTTCAGTCAGTTGTGGATCCATGCACCTCAACAGGTAAGGGCACCAATCAACAGGTAAGGGCACGTTTTTGTGTGTGTCAAGCGAAGGTGTCAGATTATGAAAGATTTGTTTGAGGGAACTAGTGGCGCTTCTGTGCAGATTGGAATACTGTCCAGCGTCTATTAGCAAGCCCAGAACACAAAAGCCTTCTTAACTGTTCCTGATGGTATGGAAAACTGAACTCTTAGATTAACCCTCATTACTCGCTTTCTCAACACAGGAATATAAAGCGGCCACCGACAAAGCTAAGCCTTTTCTGTTTCTTGCTTTTTGGCCGCTGAAATGCAGGTGCAGTTCAGCTTAGCTTCTGAAACTCACCACCTATCATGATATACCATACCTTTTATGCATTTTTGGAGTTGGCAGAATGAGGATGCACCAGCCTGTCCAATCAAAGTTCTGTGCTAGAACTAAATTAACTTAGCACCTCTGTAACTGAGCTACATGCTGAAGGAATCGAAAAGCAGATTCCAACCCAGTATTTTAATGCAGCTATAGTGAAAAGTGCTCATAAACTAGGTTTTCTCCTTGCTGACTTCTGTGGTTGCAATACAAACCCTTGCCAACATTTCTTATTCATCGAAATGATAACTGTGTTTAACTGCAAATCAAAATGGCTGCCTCCAGAAAATCAATATGGCAGCCTCCATAAAAATTTCAATAGACGGAACACTGAGCGTGTCACAATGGAACCCTTCAGCATACATGGATGATGACATCACAATAGACCCTTGCTGTTTTCCTCCCTGGCAGCAGCCATGATGCTTCATTCTTCAGTCAGGTGTGGATCCATGCACCTCAACAGGTAAGATCACCAATCAACAGGTAAGGGCACGTTTTTGTGTGCGTCATACAAAGGTGTCAGATTATGAAAGATTTGTTTGAGGGAACTAGTGGTGCTTCTGTGCAGATTGGAATACTGTCCAGCATCTATTAGCAAGCCCAGAACACAAAAGCCTTCTTAATTGTTCCTGATGGTATGGAAAACTGAACTCTTAGATTAACCCTCGTTACTCGCTTTCTCAACACAGGAATATAAAGCGGCCACCGACAAAGCTAAGCCTTTTCTGTTTCTTGCTTTTTGGCCGCTGAAATGCAGGTGCAGTTATGCTTAACTTCTGCAACTCACCACCTCTCATGATATACCATACCTTTTATGCATTTTTGGAGTTGGCAGAATGAGGATGCACCAGCCTGTCCAATCAAAGTTCTGTGCTAGAACTAAATTAACTTAGCACCTCTGTAACTGAGCTACATGCTGCAGGAATCGAAAAGTAGATTCCAACCCAGTATTTTAATGCAGCTATAGTGAAAAGTGCTCATAAACTAGGTTTTCTCCTTGCTGACTTCTGTGGTTGCAATACAAACCCTTGCCAACATTTCTTATTCATTGAAATGACAACTGTGTTTAACTGCAAATCAAAATGGCTGCCTCCAGAAAATCAATATGGCAGCCTCCATAAAAATTTCAATAGACGGAACACTGAGCGTGTCACAATGGAACCCTTCAGCATACATGGATGATGACATCACAATGGACCCTTGCTGTTTTCCTCCCTGGCAGCAGCCATGATTCTTCATTCTTCAGTCAGGTGTGGATCCATGCACCTCAACAGGTAAGGGCGCCAATCAACAGGTAAGGGCACGTTTTTGTGTGCATCAAACGAAGGTGTCAGATTATGAAAGATTTGTTTGAGGGAACTAGTGGCGCTTCTGTGCAGATTGGAATACTGTCCAGCATCTATTAGCAAGCCCAGAACACAAAAGCCTTCTTAACTGTTCCTGATGGTATGGAAAACTGAACTCTTAGAGTAACCCTCGTTACTCGCTTTCTCAACACAGGAATATAAAGCGGCCACCGACAAAGCTAAGAGATTTTCTGTTTCTTGCTTTTTGGCCGCTGAAATGCAGGTGCAGTTCAGCTTAACTTCTGCAACTCACCACCTCTCATGAGATACCATACCTTTTATGCATTTTTGGAGTTGGCAGAATGAGGATGCACCAGCCTGTCCAATCAAAGTTCTGTGCTAGAACTAAATTAACTTAGCACCTCTGTAACTGAGCTACATGCTGCAGGAATCGAAAAGCAGATTCCAACCCAGTATTTTAATGCAGCTATAGTGAAAAGTGCTCATAAACTAGGTTTTCTCCTTGCTGACTTCTGTGGTTGCAATACAAACCATTGCCAACATTTCTTATTCATTGAAATGACAACTGTGTTTAACTGCAAATCAAAATGGCTGCCTCCAGAAAATCAATATGGCAGCCTCCATAAAAATTTCAATAGACGGAACACTGAGCGTGTCACAATGGAACCCTTCAGCATACATGGATGATGACATCACAATAGACCCTTGCTGTTTTCCTCCCTGGCAGCAGCCATGATGCTTCATTCTTCAGTCAGGTGTGGATCCATGCACCTCAACAGGTAAGGGCACCAATCAACAGGTAAGGGCACGTTTTTGTGTGCGTCAAACGAAGGTGTCAGATTATGAAAGATTTGTTTGAGGGAACTAGTGGCGCTTCTGTGCAGATTGGAATACTGTCCAGCGTCTATTAGCAAGCCCAGAACACAAAAGCCTTCTTAACTGTTCCTGATGGTATGGAAAACTGAACTCTTAGATTAACCCTCGTTACTCGCTTTCTCAACACAGGATTATAAAGCGGCCACTGACAAAGCTAAGCCTTTTCTGTTTCTTGCTTTTGGCCGCTGAAATGCAGGTGCAGTTCAGCTTAGCATCTGCAACTCACCACCTCTCATGAGATACCATACCTTTTATGCATTTTTGAAATTGGCAGAATGAGGATGCACCAGCCTGTCCAATCAAAGTTCTGTGCTAGCACTAAATTAACTTAGCACCTCTGTAGCTGAGCTACATGCTGCAGGAATCGAAAAGCAGATTCCAACCCAGTATTTTAATGCAGCTATAGTGAAAAGTGCTCATAAACTAGGTTTTCTCCTTGCTGACTTCTGTGGTTGCAATCCAATCCCTTGCCAACATTTCTTATTCATTGAAATGACAACTGTGTTTAACTGCAAATCAAAATGGCTGCCTCCAGAAAATCAATATGGCAGCCTCCATAAAAATTTCAATAGACGGAACACTGAGCGTGTCACAATGGAACCCTTCAGCATACATGGATGATGACATCACAATAGACCCTTGCTGTTTTCCTCCCTGGCAGCAGCCATGATGCTTCATTCTTCAGTCAGGTGTGGATCCAAGCACCTCAACAGGTAAGAGCACCAATCAACAGGTAAGGGCACGTTTTTGTGTGCGTCAAACGAAGGTGTCAGATTATGAAAGATTTGTTTGAGGGAACTAGTGGCGCTTCTGTGCAGATTGGAATACTGTCCAGCGTCTATTAGCAAGCCCAGAACACAAAAGCCTTCTTAACTGTTCCTGATGGTATGGAAAACTGAACTCTTAGATTAACCCTCGTTACTCGCTTTCTCAACACAGGAATATAAAGGGGCCACCGACAAAGCTAAGCCTTTTCTGTTTCTTGCTTTTTGGCCGCTGAAATGCAGGTGCAGTTCAGCTTAGCTTCTGCAACTCACCACCTCTCATGAGATACCATACCTTTTATGCATTTTTGGAGTTGGCAGAATGAGGATGCACCAGCCTGTCCAATCAAAGTTTTGTGCTAGCACTAAATGAACTTAGCACCTCTGTAACTGAGCTACATGCTGCAGGAATCCAAAAGCAGATTCCAACCCAGTATTTTAATGCAGCTATAGTGAAAAGTGCTCATAAACTAGGTTTTCTCCTTGCTGACTTCTGTGGTTGCAATCCAATCCCTTGCCAACATTTCTTATTCATTAAAATGACAACTGTGTTTAACTGCAAATCAAAATGGCTGCCTCCAGAAAATCAATATGGCAGCCTCCATAAAAATTTCAATAGACGGAACACTGAGCGTGTCACAATGGAACCCTTCAGCATACATGCATGATGACATCACAATGGACCCTTGCTGTTTTCCTCCCTGGCAGCAGCCATGATGCTTCATTCTTCAGTCAGGTGTGGATCCATGCACCTCAACAGGTAAGAGCACCAATCAACAGGTAAGGGCACGTTTTTGTGTGCGTCAAACGAAGGTGTCAGATTATGAAAGATTTGTTTGATGGAACTAGTGGCGCTTCTGTGCAGATTGGAATACTGTCTAGCGTCTATTAGCAAGCCCAGAACACAAAAGCCTTCTTAACTGTTCCTGATAGTATGGAAAACTGAACTCTTAGATTAACCCTCGTTACTCGCTTTCTCAACACAGGAATATAAAGCGGCCACCGACAAAGCTAAGCCTTTTCTGTTTCTTGCTTTTTGGCCGCTGAAATGCAGGTGCAGTTCAGCTTAGCTTCTGAAACTCACCACCTCTCATGATATACCATACCTTTTATGCATTTTTGGAGTTGGCAGAATGAGGATGCACCAGCCTGTCCAATCAAAGTTCTGTGCTAGAACTAAATTAACTTAGCACCTCTGTAACTGAGCTACATGCTGCAGGAATCGAAAAGCAGATTCCAACCCAGTATTTAAATGCAGCTATAGTGAAAAGTGCTCATAAACTAGGTTTTCTCCTTGCTGACTTCTGTGGTTGCAATACAAACCCTTGCCAACATTTCTTATTCATTGAAATGACAACTGTGTTTAACTGCAAATCAAAATGGCTGCCTCCAGAAAATCAATATGGCAGCCTCCATAAAAATTTCAATAGACGGAACACTGAGCGTGTCACAATGGAACCCTTCAGCATACATGGATGATGACATCACAATGGACCCTTGCTGTTTTCCTCCCTGGCAGCAGCCATGATGCTTCATTCTTCAGTCAGGTGTGGATCCATGCACCTCAACAGGTAAGAGCACCAATCAACAGGTAAGGGCACGTTTTTGTGTGCGTCAAACGAAGGTGTCAGATTATGAAAGATTTGTTTGAGGGAACTAGTGGCGCTTCTGTGCAGATTGGAATACTGTCCAGCGTCTATTAGCAAGCCCAGAACACAAAAGCCTTCTTAACTGTTCCTGATAGTATGGAAAACTGAACTCTTAGATTAACCCTCGTTACTCGCTTTCTCAACACAGGAATATAAAGCGGCCACCGACAAAGCTAAGCCTTTTCTGTTTCTTGCTTTTTGGCCGCTGAAATTCAGGTGCAGTTCAGCTTAGCTTCTGAAACTCACCACCTCTCATGAGATACCATACCTTTTATGCATTTTTGGAGTTGGCAGAATGAGGATGCACCAGCCTGTCCAATCAAAGTTCTGTGCTAGAACTAAATTAACTTAGCACCTCTGTAACTGAGCTACATGCTGCAGGAATCGAAAAGCAGATTCCAACCCAGTATTTTAATGCAGCTATAGTGAAAAGTGCTCATAAACTAGGTTTTCTCCTTGCTGACTTCTGTGGTTGCAATACAAACCCTTGCCAACATTTCTTACTCATTGAAATGACAACTGTGTTTAACTGCAAATCAAAATGGCTGCCTCCAGAAAATCAATATGGCAGCCTCCATAAAAATTCAATAGACGGAACACTGAGCGTGTCACAATGGAACCCTTCAGCATACATGGATGATGACATCACAATAGACCCTTGCTGTTTTCCTCCCTGGCAGCAGCCATGATGCTTCATTCTTCAGTCAGTTGTGGATCCATGCACCTCAACAGGTAAGGGCACCAATCAACAGGTAAGGGCACGTTTTTGTGTGTGTCAAACGAAGGTGTCAGATTATGAAAGATTTGTTTGAGGGAACTAGTGGCGCTTCTGTGCAGATTGGAATACTGTCCAGCGTCTATTAGCAAGCCCAGAACACAAAAGCCTTCTTAACTGTTCCTGATGGTATGGAAAACTGAACTCTTAGATTAACCCTCATTACTCGCTTTCTCAACACAGGAATATAAAGCGGCCACCGACAAAGCTAAGCCTTTTCTGTTTCTTGCTTTTTGGCCGCTGAAATGCAGGTGCAGTTCAGCTTAGCTTCTGAAACTCACCACCTATCATGATATACCATACCTTTTATGCATTTTTGGAGTTGGCAGAATGAGGATGCACCAGCCTGTCCAATCAAAGTTCTGTGCTAGAACTAAATTAACTTAGCACCTCTGTAACTGAGCTACATGCTGAAGGAATCGAAAAGTAGATTCCAACCCAGTATTTTAATGCAGCTATAGTGAAAAGTGCTCATAAACTAGGTTTTCTCCTTGCTGACTTCTGTGGTTGCAATACAAACCCTTGCCAACATTTCTTATTCATCGAAATGATAACTGTGTTTAACTGCAAATCAAAATGGCTGCCTCCAGAAAATCAATATGGCAGCCTCCATAAAAATTTCAATAGACGGAACACTGAGCGTGTCACAATGGAACCCTTCAGCATACATGGATGATGACATCACAATAGACCCTTGCTGTTTTCCTCCCTGGCAGCAGCCATGATGCTTCATTCTTCAGTCAGGTGTGGATCCATGCACCTCAACAGGTAAGATCACCAATCAACAGGTAAGGGCACGTTTTTATGTGCGTCATACAAAGGTGTCAGATTATGAAAGATTTGTTTGAGGGAACTAGTGGTGCTTCTGTGCAGATTGGAATACTGTCCAGCATCTATTAGCAAGCCCAGAACACAAAAGCCTTCTTAATTGTTCCTGATGGTATGGAAAACTGAACTCTTAGATTAACCCTCGTTACTCGCTTTCTCAACACAGGAATATAAAGCGGCCATCGACAAAGCTAAGCCTTTTCTGTTTCTTGCTTTTTGGCCGCTGAAATGCAGGTGCAGTTATGCTTAACTTCTGCAACTCACCACCTCTCATGATATACCATACCTTTTATGCATTTTTGGAGTTGGCAGAATGAGGATGCACCAGCCTGTCCAATCAAAGTTCTGTGCTAGAACTAAATTAACTTAGCACCTCTGTAACTGAGCTACATGCTGCAGGAATCGAAAAGTAGATTCCAACCCAGTATTTTAATGCAGCTATAGTGAAAAGTACTCATAAACTAGGTTTTCTCCTTGCTGACTTCTGTGGTTGCAATACAAACCCTTGCCAACATTTCTTATTCATTGAAATGACAACTGTGTTTAACTGCAAATCAAAATGGCTGCCTCCAGAAAATCAATATGGCAGCCTCCATAAAAATTTCAATAGACGGAACACTGAGCGTATCACAATGGAACCCTTCAGCATACATGGATGATGACATCACAATGGACCCTTGCTGTTTTCCTCCCTGGCAGCAGCCATGATTCTTCATTCTTCAGTCAGGTGTGGATCCATGCACCTCAACAGGTAAGGGCGCCAATCAACAGGTAAGGGCACGTTTTTGTGTGCATCAAACGAAGGTGTCAGATTATGAAAGATTTGTTTGAGGGAACTAGTGGCGCTTCTGTGCAGATTGGAATACTGTCCAGCATCTATTAGCAAGCCCAGAACACAAAAGCCTTCTTAACTGTTCCTGATGGTATGGAAAACTGAACTCTTAGAGTAACCCTCGTTACTCGCTTTCTCAACACAGGAATATAAAGCGGCCACCGAGAAAGCTAAGAGATTTTCTGTTTCTTGCTTTTTGGCCGCTGAAATGCAGGTGCAGTTCAGCTTAACTTCTGCAACTCACCACCTCTCATGAGATACCATACCTTTTATGCATTTTTGGAGTTGGCAGAATGAGGATGCACCAGCCTGTCCAATCAAAGTTCTGTGCTAGAACTAAATTAACTTAGCACCTCTGTAACTGAGCTACATGCTGCAGGAATCGAAAAGCAGATTCCAACCAAGTATTTTAATGCAGCTATAGTGAAAAGTGCTCATAAACTAGGTTTTCTCCTTGCTGACTTCTGTGGTTGCAATACAAACCATTGCCAACATTTCTTATTCATTGAAATGACAACTGTGTTTAACTGCAAATCAAAATGGCTGCCTCCAGAAAATTAATATGGCAGCCTCCATAAAAATTTCAATAGACGGAACACTGAGCGTGTCACAATGGAACCCTTCAGCATACATGGATGATGACATCACAATAGACCCTTGCTGTTTTCCTCCCTGGCAGCAGCCATGATGCTTCATTCTTCAGTCAGGTGTGAATCCATGCACCTCAACAGGTAAGGGCACCAATCAACAGGTAAGGGCACGTTTTTGTGTGCGTCAAACGAAGGTGTCAGATTATGAAAGATTTGTTTGAGGGAACTAGTGGCGCTTCTGTGCAGATTGTAATACTGTCCAGCGTCTATTAGCAAGCCCAGAACACAAAAGCCTTCTTAACTGTTCCTGATGGTATGGAAAACTGAACTCTTAGATTAACCCTCGTTACTCGCTTTCTCAACACAGGATTATAAAGCGGCCACTGACAAAGCTAAGCCTTTTCTGTTTCTTGCTTTTTGGCCGCTGAAATGCAGGTGCAGTTCAGCTTAGCATCTGCAACTCACCACCTCTCATGAGATACCATACCTTTTATGCATTTTTGAAATTGGCAGAATGAGGATGCACCAGCCTGTCCAATCAAAGTTCTGTGCTAGCACTAAATTAACTTAGCACCTCTGTAGCTGAGCTACATGCTGCAGGAATCGAAAAGCAGATTCCAACCCAGTATTTTAATGCAGCTATAGTGAAAAGTGCTCATAAACTAGGTTTTCTCCTTGCTGACTTCTGTGGTTGCAATCCAATCCCTTGCCAACATTTCTTATTCATTGAAATGACAACTGTGTTTAACTGCAAATCAAAATGGCTGCCTCCAGAAAATCAATATGGCAGACTCCTTAAAAATTTTAATAGACGGAACACTTAGCGTGTCACAATGGAACTCTTCAGCATACATGGATGATGACATCACAATAGACCCTTGCTGTTTTCCTCCCTGGCAGCAGCCATGATGCTTCATTCTTCAGTCAGGTGTGGATCCAAGCACCTCAACAGGTAAGAGCACCAATCAACAGGTAAGGGCACGTTTTTGTGTGCGTCAAACGAAGGTGTCAGATTATGAAAGATTTGTTTGAGGGAACTAGTGGCGCTTCTGTGCAGATTGGAATACTGTCCAGCGTCTATTAGCAAGCCCAGAACACAAAAGCCTTCTTAACTGTTCCTGATGGTATGGAAAACTGAACTCTTAGATTAACCCTCGTTACTCGCTTTCTCAACACAGGAATATAAAGGGGCCACCGACAAAGCTAAGCCTTTTCTGTTTCTTGCTTTTTGGCCGCTGAAATGCAGGTGCAGTTCAGCTTAGCTTCTGCAACTCACCACCTCTCATGAGATACCATACCTTTTATGCATTTTTGGAGTTGGCAGAATGAGGATGCACCAGCCTGTCCAATCAAAGTTTTGTGCTAGCACTAAATGAACTTAGCACCTCTGTAACTGAGCTACATGCTGCAGGAATCCAAAAGCAGATTCCAACCCAGTATTTTAATGCAGCTATAGTGAAAAGTGCTCATAAACTAGGTTTTCTCCTTGCTGACTTCTGTGGTTGCAATCCAATCCCTTGCCAACATTTCTTATTCATTGAAATGACAAATGTGTTTAACTGCAAATCAAAATGGCTGCCTCCAGAAAATCAATATGGCAGCCTCCATAAAAATTTCAATAGACGGAACACTGAGCGTGTCACAATGGAACCCTTCAGCATACATGGATGATGACATCACAATGGACCCTTGCTGTTTTCCTCCCTGGCAGCAGCCATGATGCTTCATTCTTCAGTCAGGTGTGGATCCATGCACCTCAACAGGTAAGAGCACCAATCAACAGGTAAGGGCACGTTTTTGTGTGCGTCAAACGAAGGTGTCAGATTATGAAAGATTTGTTTGATGGAACTAGTGGCGCTTCTGTGCAGATTGGAATACTGTCTAGCGTCTATTAGCAAGCCCAGAACACAAAAGCCTTCTTAACTGTTCCTGATAGTATGGAAAACTGAACTCTTAGATTAACCCTCGTTACTCGCTTTCTCAACACAGGAATATAAAGCGGCCACCGACAAAGCTAAGCCTTTTCTGTTTCTTGCTTTTTGGCCGCTGAAATTCAGGTGCAGTTCAGCTTAGCTTCTGAAACTCACCACCTCTCATGATATACCATACCTTTTATGCATTTTTGGAGTTGGCAGAATGAGGATGCACCAGCCTGTCCAATCAAATTTCTGTGCTAGAACTAAATTAACTTAGCACCTCTGTAACTGAGCTACATGCTGCAGGAATCGAAAAGCAGATTCCAACCCAGTATTTAAATGCAGCTATAGTGAAAAGTGCTCATAAACTAGGTTTTCTCCTTGCTGACTTCTGTGGTTGCAATACAAACCCTTGCCAACATTTCTTATTCATTGAAATGACAACTGTGTTTAACTGCAAATCAAAATGGCTGCCTCCAAAAAATCAATATGGCAGCCTCCATAAAAATTTCAATAGACGGAACACTGAGCGTGTCACAATGGAACCCTTCAGCATACATGGATGATGACATCACAATGGACCCTTGCTGTTTTCCTCCCTGGCAGCAGCCATGATGCTTCATTCTTCAGTCAGGTGTGGATCCATGCACCTCAACAGGTAAGAGCACCAATCAACAGGTAAGGGCACGTTTTTGTGTGCGTCAAACGAAGGTGTCAGATTATGAAAGATTTGTTTGAGGGAACTAGTGGCGCTTCTGTGCAGATTGGAATACTGTCCAGCGTCTATTAGCAAGCCCAGAACACAAAAGCCTTCTTAACTGTTCCTGATAGTATGGAAAACTGAACTCTTAGATTAACCCTCGTTACTCGCTTTCTCAACACAGGAATATAAAGCGGCCACCGACAAAGCTAAGCCTTTTCTGTTTCTTGCTTTTTGGCCGCTGAAATTCAGGTGCAGTTCAGCTTAGCTTCTGAAACTCACCACCTCTCATGAGATACCATACCTTTTATGCATTTTTGGAGTTGGCAGAATGAGGATGCACCAGCCTGTCCAATCAAAGTTCTGTGCTAGAACTAAATTAACTTAGCACCTCTGTAACTGAGCTACATGCTGCAGGAATCGAAAGCAGATTCCAACCCAGTATTTTAATGCAGCTATAGTGAAAAGTGCTCATAAACTAGGTTTTCTCCTTGCTGACTTCTGTGGTTGCAATACAAACCCTTGCCAACATTTCTTACTCATTGAAATGACAACTGTGTTTAACTGCAAATCAAAATGGCTGCCTCCAGAAAATCAATATGGCAGCCTTCATAAAAAATTCAATAGACGGAACACTGAGCGTGTCACAATGGAACCCTTCAGCATACATGGATGATGACATCACAATAGACCCTTGCTGTTTTCCTCCCTGGCAGCAGCCATGATGCTTCATTCTTCAGTCAGTTGTGGATCCATGCACCTCAACAGGTAAGGGCACCAATCAACAGGTAAGGGCACGTTTATGTGTGTGTCAAACGAAGGTGTCAGATTATGAAAGATTTGTTTGAGGGAACTAGTGGCGCTTCTGTGCAGATTGGAATACTGTCCAGCGTCTATTAGCAAGCCCAGAACACAAAAGCCTTCCTAACTGTTCCTGATGGTATGGAAAACTGAACTCTTAGATTAACCCTCGTTACTCGCTTTCTCAACACAGGAATATAAAGCGGCCACCGACAAAGCTAAGCCTTTTCTGTTTCTTGCTTTTTGGCCGCTGAAATGCCGGTGCAGTTCAGCTTAGCTTCTGAAACTCACCACCTCTCATGATATACCATACCTTTTATGCATTTTTGGAGTTGGCAGAATGAGGATGCACCAGCCTGTCCAATCAAAGTTCTGTGCTAGCACTGAATTACCTTAGCACCTCTGTAACTGAGCTACATGCTGCAGGAATCGAAAAGCAGATTCCAACCCAGTATTTTAATGCAGCTATAGTGAAAAGTGCTCATAAACTAGGTTTTCTCCTTGCTGACTTCTGTGGTTGCAATCCAAACCCTTGCCAACATTTCTTATTCATTGAAATGACAACTGTGTTTAACTGCAAATCAAAATGGCTGCCTCCAGAAAATCAATATGGCAGCCTCCATAAAAATTTCAATAGACGGAACACTGAGCGTGTCACAATGGAACCCTTCAGCATACATGGATGATGACATCACAATAGACCCTTGCTGTTTTCCTCCCTGGCAGCAGCCATGATGCTTCATTCTTCAGTCAGGTGTGAATCCATGCACCTCAACAGGTAAGGGCACCAATCAACAGGTAAGGGCACGTTTTTGTGTGCGTCAAACGAAGGTGTCAGATTATGAAATATTTGTTTGAGGGAACTAGTGGCGCTTCTGTGCAGATTGGAATACTGTCCAGCGTCTATTAGCAAGCCCAGAACACACAAGCCTTCATAACTGTTCCTGATGGTATGGAAAACTGAACTCTTAGATTAACCCTCGTTACTCGCTTTCTCAACACAGGAATATAAAGCGGCCACAGAGAAAGCTAAGAAATTTTCTGTTTCTTGCATTTTGACCGCTGAAATGCCAGTGCAGTTCAGCTTAACTTCTGCAACTCACCACCTCTCATGAGATAATTTACCTTTTATGCATTTTTGGAGTTGGCAGTAAGAGGATGCACCAGCCTGTCCAATCAAAGTTCTGTGCTAGCACTAAATTACCTTAGCACCTCTGTAACTGAGCTACATGCTGCTGGAATCCAAAAGCAGATTCCAACCCAGTATTTTAATGCAGCTATAGTGAAAAGTGCTCATAAACTAGGTTTTCTCCTTGCTGACTTCTGTGGTTGCAATCCAATCCCTTGCCAACATTTCTTATTCATTGAAATGACAACTGTGTTTAACTGCAAATCAAAATGGCTGCCTCCAGAAAATCAATATGGCAGCCTCCATAAAAATTTCAATAGACGGAACACTGAGCGTGTCACAATGGAACCCTTCAGCATACATGGATGATGACATCACAATGAACCCTTGCTGTTTTCCTCCCTGGCAGCAGCCATGATGCTTCAATCTTCAGTCAGGTGTGGATCCATGCACCTCCACAGGTAAGAGCACCAATCAATAGGTAAGGGCACGTTTTTGTGTGTGTCAAACAAAGGTGTCAGATTATGAAATATTTGTTTGAGGGAACTAGTGGCGCTTCTGTGCAGATTGGAATACTGTCCAGCGTCTATTAGCAAGCCCAGAACACAAAAGCCTTCTTAACTGTTCCTGATGGTATGGAAAACTGAACTCTTAGATTAACCCTCGTTACTCGCTTTCTCAACACAGGATTATAAAGCGGCCACTGACAAAGCTAAGCCTTTTCTGTTTCTTGCTTTTTGGCCGCTGAAATGCAGGTGCAGTTCAGCTTAGCTTCTGCAACTCACCACCTCTCATGAGATACCATACCATTTATGCATTTTTGGAGTTGGCAGAATGAGGATGCACCAGCCTGTCCAATCAAAGTTCTGTGCTAGCACTAAATGAACTTAGCACCTCTGTAACTGAGCTACATGCTGCAGGAATCCAAAAGCAGATTCCAACCCAGTATTTTAATGCAGCTATAGTGAAAAGTGCTCATAAACTAGGTTTTCTCCTTGCTGACTTCTGTGGTTGCAATCCAATCCCTTGCCAACATTTCTTATTCATCGAAATGACAGCTGTGTTTAACTGCAAACCAAAATGGCAGCCTCCAGAAAATAAATATGGCAGCCTCCATAAAAATTTCAATAGACAGAACACTGAGCGTGTCACAATGGAACCCTTCAGCATACATGGATGATGACATCACAATAGACCCTTGCTGTTTTCCTCCCTGGCAGCAGTCATGATGTTTCATTCTTCAGTCAGGTGTGGATCCATGCACCTCAACAGGTAAGGGCACGTTTTTGTGTGTGTCAAACGAAGGTCTCAGCTTATGAAAGATTTGTTTGAGGGAACAACTGGCGCTTCTGTGCAGATTGGAATACTGTCCAGCATCTATTAGCAAGCCCAGAACACACAAGCCTTCTTAACTGTTCCTGATGGTATGGAAAACTGAACTCTTAGATTAACCCTCGTTACTCGCTTTCTCAACACAGGAATATAAAGCGGCCACCGACAAAGCTAAGCCTTTTCTGTTTCTTGCTTTTTGGCCGCTGAAATGCAGGTGCAGTTCAGCTTAGCTTCTGCAACTCACCACCTCTCATGAGATACCATACCTTTTATGCATTTTTGGAGTTGGCAGAATGAGGATGCACCAGCCTATCCAATCAAAGTTCTGTGCTAGCACTAAATGACCTTAGTATCTCTGTAACTGAGCTACATGCTGCAGGAATCCAAAAGCAGATTCCAACCCAGTATTTTAATGCAGCTATAGTGAAAAGTGCTCATAAACTAGGTTTTCTCCTTGCTGACTTCTGTGGTTGCAATCCAAACCCTTGCCAACATTTCTTATTCATTGAAATGACAACTGTGTTTAACTGCAAATCAAAATGGCTGCCTCCAGAAAATCAATATGGCAGCCTCCATAAAAATTTCAATAGACGGAACACTGAGCGTGTCACAATGGAACCCTTCAGCATACATGGATGATGACATCACAATGGACCCTTGCTGTTCTCCTCCCTGGCAGCAGCCATGATGCTTCATTCTTCAGTCAGGTGTGGATCCATGCACCTCAACAGGTAAGGGCACCAATCAAAAGGTAAGGGCACGTTTTTGTGTGTGTCAAACGATGGTCTCAGCTTATGAAAGATTTGTTTGAGGGAACAAGTGGCGCTTCTGTGCAGATTGGAATACTGTCCAGCATCTATTAGCAAGCCCAGAACACAAAAGCCTTCTTAACTTTTCCTGATGGTATGGAAAACTGAACTCTTAGATTAACCCTCGTTACTCGCTTTCTCAACACAGGAATATAAAGCGGCCACCGACAAAGCTAAGCCTTTTCTGTTTCTTGCTTTTTGGCCGCTGAAATGCAGGTGCAGTTCAGCTTAGCTTCTGCAACTCACCACCTCTCATGAGATACCATACCTTTTATGCATTTTTGGAGTTGGCAGAATGAGGATGCACCAGCCTGTCCAATCAAAGTTCTGTGCTAGCACTAAATTAACTTAGCACCTCTGTAGCTGAGCTACATGCTGCAGGAATCAAAAGCAGATTCCAACCCAGTATTTTAATGCAGCTATAGTGAAAAGTGCTCATAAACTAGGTTTTCTCCTTGCTGACTTCTGTGGTTGCAATCCAAACCCTTGCCAACATTTCTTATTCATTGAAATGACAACTGTGTTTAACTGCAAATCAAAATGGCTGCCTCCAGAAAATCAATATGGCAGCCTCCATAAAAATTTCAATAGACGGAACACTGAGCGTGTTACAATGGAACCCTTCAGCATACATGGATGATGACATCACAATGGACCCTTGCTGTTTTCCTCCCTGGCAGCAGCCATGATGCTTCATTCTTCAGTCAGGTGTGGATCCATGCACCTCAACAGGTAAGGGCACCAATCAACAGGTAAGGGCACGTTTTTGTGTGCGTCAAACGAAGGTGTCAGATTATGAAAGATTTGTTTGAGGGAACTAGTGGCGCTTCTGTGCAGATTGGAATACTGTCCAGCATCTATTAGCAAGCCCAGAACACAAAAGCCTTCTTAACTGTTCCTGATGGTATGGAAAACTGAACTCTTAGATTAACCCTCGTTACTCGCTTTCTCAACACAGGATTATAAAGCGGCCACTGACAAAGCTAAGCCTTTTCTGTTTCTTGCTTTTGGCCGCTGAAATGCAGGTGCAGTTCAGCTTAGCTTCTGCAACTCACCACCTCTCATGAGATACTATACCATTTCTGCATTTTTGGAGTTGGCACAATGAGGATGCACCAGCCTGTCCAATCAAAGTTCTGTGCTAGCACTAAATTAACTTAGCACCTCTGTAGCTGAGCTACATGCTGCAGGAATCCAAAAGCAGATTCCAACCCAGTATTTTAATGCAGCTATAGTGAAAAGTGCCTCATAAACTAGGTTTTCTCCTTGCTGACTTCTGTGGTTGCAATCCAATCCCTTGCCAACATTTCTTATTCATTGAAATGACAACTGTGTTTAACTGCAAATCAAAATGGCTGCCTCCAGAAAATCAATATGGCAGCCTCCATAAAAATTTCAATAGACGGAACACTGAGCGTGTCACAATGGAACCCTTCAGCATACATGGATGATGACATCACAATGGACCCTTGCTGTTTTCCTCCCTGGCAGCAGCCATGATGCTTCATTCTTCAGTCAGGTGTGGATCCATGCACCTCAACAGGTAAGGGCGCCAATCAACAGGTAAGGGCACGTTTTTGTGTGCGCCAAACGAAGGTGTCAGATTATGAAAGATTTGTTTGAGGGAACTAGTGGCGCTTCTGTGCAGATTGGAATACTGTCCAGCGTCTATTAGCAAGCCCAGAACACAAAAGCCTTCTTAACTGTTCCTGATGGTATGGAAAACTGAACTCTTAGATTAACCCTCGTTACTCGCTTCTCAACACAGGAATATAAAGCGGCCACCGAGAAAGCTAAGAGATTTTCTGTTTCTTGCATTTTGGCCGCTGAAATGCCAGGTGCAGTTCAGCTTAACTTCTGCAACTCACCACCTCTCATGAGATAACATACCTTTTATGCATTTTTGGAGTTGGCAGAAAGAGGATGCACCAGCCTGTCCAATCAAAGTTCTGTGCTAGCACTAAATTACCTTAGCACCTCTGTAACTGAGCTACATGCTGCAGGAATCCAAAAGCAGATTCCAACCCAGTATTTTAATGCAGCTATAGTGAAAAGTGCTCATAAACTAGGTTTTCTCCTTGCTGACTTCTGTGGTTGCAATCCAATCCCTTGCCAACATTTCTTATTCATTGAAATGACAACTGTGTTTAACTGCAAATCAAAATGGCTGCCTCCAGAAAATCAATATGGCAGCCTCCATAAAAATTTCAATAGACGGAACACTGAGCGTGTCACAATGGAACCCTTCAGCATACATGGATGATGACATCACAATAGACCCTTGCTGTTTTCCTCCCTGGCAGCAGCCATGATGCTTCATTCTTCAGTCAGGTGTGGATCCATGCACCTCAACAGGTAAGAGCACCAATCAACAGGTAAGGGCACGTTTTTGTGTGTGTCAAACGAAGGTGTCAGATTATGAAAGATTTGTTTGAGGGAACTAGTGGCGCTTCTGTGCAGATTGGAATACTGTCCAGCGTCTATTAGCAAGCCCAGAACACAAAAGCCTTCTTAACTGTTCCTGATGGTATGGAAAACTGAACTCTTAGATTAACCCTCGTTACTCGCTTTCTCAACACAGGATTATAAAGCGGCCACTGACAAAGCTAAGCCTTTTCTGTTTCTTGCTTTTTGGCCGCTGAAATGCAGGTGCAGTTCAGCTTAGCTTCTGCAACTCACCACCTCTCATGAGATACCATACCTTTATGCATTTTTGGAGTTGGCAGAATGAGGATGCACCAGCCTGTCCAATCAAAGTTCTGTGCTAGCACTAAATGAACTTAGCACCTCTGTAACTGAGCTACATGCTGCAGGAATCCAAAGCAGATTCCAACCCAGTATTTTAATGCAGCTATAGTGAAAAGTGCTCATAAACTAGGTTTTCTCCTTGCTGACTTCTGTGGTTGCAATCCAATCCCTTGCCAACATTTCTTATTCATTGAAATGACAGCTGTGTTTAACTGCAAACCAAAATGGCTGCCTCCAGAAAATAAATATGGCAGCCTCCATAAAAATTTCAATAGACGGAACACTGAGCGTGTCACAATGGAACCCTTCAGCATACATGGATGATGACATCACAATAGACCCTTGCTGTTTTCCTCCCTGGCAGCAGCCATGATGTTTCATTCTTCAGTCAGGTGTGGATCCATGCACCTCAACAGGTAAGGGCACCAATAACAGGTAAGGGCACGTTTTGTGTGTGTCAAACGAAGGTCTCAGCTTATGAAAGATTTGTTTGAGGGAACAAGTGGCGCTTCTGTGCAGATTGGAATACTGTCCAGCATCTATTAGCAAGCCCAGAACACACAAGCCTTCTTAACTGTTCCTGATGGTATGGAAAACTGAACTCTTAGATTAACCCTCGTTACTCGCTTTCTCAACACAGGAATATAAAGCGGCCACCGACAAAGCTAAGCCTTTTCTGTTTCTTGCTTTTGGCCGCTGAAATGCAGGTGCAGTTCAGCTTAGCTTCTGCAACTCACCACCTCTCATGAGATACCATACCTTTTATGCATTTTTGGAGTTGGCAGAATGAGGATGCACCAGCCTATCCAATCAAAGTTCTGTGCTAGCACTAAATGACCTTAGTATCTCTGTAACTGAGCTACATGCTGCAGGAATCGAAAAGCAGATTCCAACCCAGTATTTTAATGCAGCTATAGTGAAAAGTGCTCATAAACTAGGTTTTCTCCTTGCTGACTTCTGTGGTTGCAATCCAATCCCTTGCCAACATTTCTTATTCATTGAAATGACAACTGTGTTTAACTGCAAATCAAAATGGCTGCCTCCAGAAAATCAATATGGCAGCCTCCATAAAAATTTCAATAGACGGAACACTGAGCGTGTCACAATGGAACCCTTCAGCATACATGGATGATGACATCACAATGGACCCTTGCTGTTTTCCTCCCTGGCAGCAGCCATGATGCTTCATTCTTCAGTCAGGTGTGGATCCATGCACCTCAACAGGTAAGGGCACCAATCAACAGGTAAGGGCACGTTTTTGTGTGCGCCAAACGAAGGTGTCAGATTATGAAAGATTTGTTTGAGGGAACTAGTGGCGCTTCTGTGCAGATTGGAATACTGTCCAGCGTCTATTAGCAAGCCCAGAACACAAAAGCCTTCTTAACTGTTCCTGATGGTATGGAAAACTGAACTCTTAGATTAACCCTCGTTACTCGCTTTCTCAACACAGGAATATAAAGCGGCCACCGACAAAGCTAAGCCTTTTCTGTTTCTTGCTTTTTGGTCGCTGAAATGCAGGTGCAGTTCAGCTTAGCTTCTGAAACTCACCACCTCTCATGATATACCATACCTTTATGCATTTTTGGAGTTGGCAGAATGAGGATGCACCAGCCTGTCCAATCAAAGTTCTGTGCTAGAACTAAATTAACTTAGCACCTCTGTAACTGAGCTACATGCTGCAGGAATCGAAAAGCAGATTCCAACCCAGTATTTTAATGCAGCTATAGTGAAAAGTGCTCATAAACTAGGTTTTCTCCTTGCTGACTTCTGTGGTTGCAATACAAACCCTTGCCAACATTTCTTATTCATTGAAATGACAACTGTGTTTAACTGCAAATCAAAATGGCTGCCTCCAGAAAATCAATATGGCAGCCTCCATAAAAATTTCAATAGACGGAACACTGAGCATGTCACAATGGAACCCTTCAGCATACATGGATGATGACATCACAATAGACCCTTGCTGTTTTCCTCCCTGGCAGCAGCCATGATGTTTCATTCTTCAGTCAGGTGTGGATCCATGCACCTCAACAGGTAAGGGCACCAATCAACAGGTAAGGGCACGTTTTTGTGTGTGTCAAATGAAGGTCTCAGCTTATGAAAGATTTGTTTGAGGGAACAAGTGGCGCTTCTGTGCAGATTGGAATACTGTCCAGCATCTATTAGCAAGCCCAGAACACACAAGCCTTCTTAACTGTTCCTGATGGTATGGAAAACTGAACTCTTAGATTAACCCTCGTTACTCGCTTTCTCAACACAGGAATATAAAGCGGCCACCGACAAAGCTAAGCCTTTTCTGTTTCTTGCTTTTTGGCCGCTGAAATGCAGGTGCAGTTCAGCTTAGCTTCTGCAACTCACCACCTCTCATGAGATACCATACCTTTTATGCATTTTTGGAGTTGGCAGAATGAGGATGCACCAGCCTATCCAATCAAAGTTCTGTGCTAGCACTAAATGACCTTAGTATCTCTGTAACTGAGCTACATGCTGCAGGAATCGAAAAGCAGATTCCAACCCAGTATTTTAATGCAGCTATAGTGAAAAGTGCTCATAAACTAGGTTTTCTCCTTGCTGACTTCTGTGGTTGCAATCCAATCCCTTGCCAACATTTCTTATTCATTGAAATGACAACTGTGTTTAACTGCAAATCAAAATGGCTGCCTCCAGAAAATCAATATGGCAGCCTCCATAAAAATTTCAATAGACGGAACACTGAGCGTGTCACAATGGAACCCTTCAGCATACATGGATGATGACATCACAATGGACCCTTGCTGTTTTCCTCCCTGGCAGCAGCCATGATGCTTCATTCTTCAGTCAGGTGTGGATCCATGCACCTCAACAGGTAAGGGCACCAATCAACAGGTAAGGGCACGTTTTTGTGTGCGCCAAACGAAGGTGTCAGATTATGAAAGATTTGTTTGAGGGAACTAGTGGCGCTTCTGTGCAGATTGGAATACTGTCCAGCGTCTATTAGCAAGCCCAGAACACAAAAGCCTTCTTAACTGTTCCTGATGGTATGGAAAACTGAACTCTTAGATTAACCCTCGTTACTCGCTTCTCAACACAGGAATATAAAGCGGCCACCGACAAAGCTAAGCCTTTTCTGTTTCTTGCTTTTTGGCCGCTGAAATGCAGGTGCAGTTCAGCTTAGCTTCTGAAACTCACCACCTCTCATGATATACCATACCTTTATGCATTTTTGGAGTTGGCAGAATGAGGATGCACCAGCCTGTCCAATAAAAGTTCTGTGCTAGAACTAAATTAACTTAGCACCTCTGTAACTGAGCTACATGCTGCAGGAATCGAAAAGTAGATTCCAACCCAGTATTTTAATGCAGCTATAGTGAAAAGTGCTCATAAACTAGGTTTTCTCGTTGCTGACTTCTGTGGTTGCAATACAAACCCTTGCCAACATTTCTTATTCATTGAAATGACAACTGTGTTTAACTGCAAATCAAAATGGCTGCCTCCAGAAAATCAATATGGCAGCCTCCATAAAAATTTCAATAGACGGAACACTGAGCGTGTCACAATGGAACCCTTCAGCATACATGGATGATGACATCACAATAGACCCTTGCTGTTTTCCTCCCTGGCAGCAGCCATGATGCTTCATTCTTCAGTCAGGTGTGGATCCATGCACCTCAACAGGTAAGGGCACCAATCAACAGGTAAGGGCACGTTTTGTGTGCGCCAAACGAAGGTGTCAGATTATGAAAGATTTGTTTGAGGGAACTAGTGGCGCTTCTGTGCAGATTGGAATACTGTCCAGCGTCTATTAGCAAGCCCAGAACACAAAAGCCTTCTTAACTGTTCCTGATGGTATGGAAAACTGAACTCTTAGATTAACCCTCGTTACTCGCTTCTCAACACAGGATTATAAAGCGGCCACTGACAAAGCTAAGCCTTTTCTGTTTCTTGCTTTTTGGCCGCTGAAATGCAGGTGCAGTTCAGCTTAGCTTCTGCAACTCACCACCTCTCATGAGATACCATACCTTTTATGCATTTTTGGAGTTGGCAGAATGAGGATGCACCAGCCTGTCCAATCAAAGTTCTGTGCTAGCACTAAATGAACTTAGCACCTCTGTAACTGAGCTACATGCTGCAGGAATCCAAAAGCAGATTCCAACCCAGTATTTTAATGCAGCTATAGTGAAAAGTGCTCATAAACTAGGTTTTCTCCTTGCTGACTTCTGTGGTTGCAATCCAATCCCTTGCCAACATTTCTTATTCATTGAAATGACAGCTGTGTTTAACTGCAAATCAAAATGGCAGCCTCCAGAAAATAAATATGGCAGCCTCCATAAAAATTTCAATAGACAGAACACTGAGCGTGTCACAATGGAACCCTTCAGCATACATGGATGATGACATCACAATAGACCCTTGCTGTTTTCCTCCCTGGCAGCAGCCATGATGTTTCATTCTTCAGTCAGGTGTGGATCCATGCACCTCAACAGGTAAGGGCACCAATCAACAGGTAAGGGCACGTTTTTGTGTGTGTCAAACGAAGGTCTCAGCTTATGAAAGATTTGTTTGAGGGAACAAGTGGCGCTTCTGTGCAGATTGGAATACTGTCCAGCATCTATTAGCAAGCCCAGAACACACAAGCCTTCTTAACTGTTCCTGATGGTATGGAAAACTGAACTCTTAGATTAACCCTCGTTACTCGCTTTCTCAACACAGGAATATAAAGCGGCCACCGACAAAGCTAAGCCTTTTCTGTTTCTTGCTTTTTGGCCGCTGAAATGCAGGTGCAGTTCAGCTTAGCTTCTGCAACTCACCACCTCTCATGAGATACCATACCTTTTATGCATTTTTGGAGTTGGCAGAATGAGGATGCACCAGCCTGTCCAATCAAAGTTCTGTGCTAGCACTAAATGAACTTAGCACCTCTGTAACTGAGCTACATGCTGCAGGAATCCAAAAGCAGATTCCAACCCAGTATTTTAATGCAGCTATAGTGAAAAGTGCTCATAAACTAGGTTTTCTCCTTGCTGACTTCTGTGGTTGCAATCCAATCCCTTGCCAACATTTCTTATTCATTGAAATGACAGCTGTGTTTAACTGCAAACCAAAATGGCAGCCTCCAGAAAATAAATATGGCAGCCTCCATAAAAATTTCAATAGACAGAACACTGAGCGTGTCACAATGGAACCCTTCAGCATACATGGATGATGACATCACAATAGACCCTTGCTGTTTTCCTCCCTGGCAGCAGCCATGATGTTTCATTCTTCAGTCAGGTGTGGATCCATGCACCTCAACAGGTAAGGGCACCAATTAACAGGTAAGGGCACGTTTTTGTGTGTGTCAAATGAAGGTCTCAGCTTATGAAAGATTTGTTTGAGGGAACAAGTGGCGCTTCTGTGCAGATTGGAATACTGTCCAGCATCTATTAGCAAGCCCAGAACACACAAGCCTTCTTAACTGTTCCTGATGGTATGGAAAACTGAACTCTTAGATTAACCCTCGTTACTCGCTTTCTCAACACAGGAATATAAAGCGGCCACCGACAAAGCTAAGCCTTTTCTGTTTCTTGCTTTTGGCCGCTGAAATGCAGGTGCAGTTCAGCTTAGCTTCTGCAACTCACCACCTCTCATGAGATACCATACCTTTTATGCATTTTTGGAGTTGGCAGAATGAGGATGCACCAGCCTATCCAATCAAAGTTCTGTGCTAGCACTAAATGACCTTAGTATCTCTGTAACTGAGCTACATGCTGCAGGAATCGAAAAGCAGATTCCAACCCAGTATTTTAATGCAGCTATAGTGAAAAGTGCTCATAAACTAGGTTTTCTCCTTGCTGACTTCTGTGGTTGCAATCCAATCCCTTGCCAACATTTCTTATTCATTGAAATGACAACTGTGTTTAACTGCAAATCAAAATGGCTGCCTCCAGAAAATCAATATGGCAGCCTCCATAAAAATTTCAATAGACGGAACACTGAGCGTGTCACAATGGAACCCTTCAGCATACATGGATGATGACATCACAATGGACCCTTGCTGTTTTCCTCCCTGGCAGCAGCCATGATGCTTCATTCTTCAGTCAGGTGTGGATCCATGCACCTCAACAGGTAAGGGCACCAATCAACAGGTAAGGGCACGTTTTTGTGTGCGTCAAACGAAGGTGTCAGATTATGAAAGATTTGTTTGAGAGAACTAGTGGCGCTTCTGTGCAGATTGGAATACTGTCCAGCGTCTATTAGCAAGCCCAGAACACAAAAGCCTTCTTAACTGTTCCTGATGGTATGGAAAACTGAACTCTTAGATTAACCCTCGTTACTCGCTTTCTCAACACAGGAATATAAAGCGGCCACCGACAAAGCTAAGCCTTTTCTGTTTCTTGCTTTTTGGCCGCTGAAATGCAGGTGCAGTTCAGCTTAGCTTCTGAAACTCACCACCTCTCATGATATACCATACCTTTTATGCATTTTTGGAGTTGGCAGAATGAGGATGCACCAGCCTGTCCAATCAAAGTTCTGTGCTAGAACTAAATTAACTTAGCACCTCTGTAACTGAGCTACATGCTGCAGGAATCGAAAAGCAGATTCCAACCCAGTATTTTAATGCAGCTATAGTGAAAAGTGCTCATAAACTAGGTTTTCTCGTTGCTGACCTCTGTGGTTGCAATACAAACCCTTGCCAACATTTCTTATTCATTGAAATGACAACTGTGTTTAACTGCAAATCAAAATGGCTGCCTCCAGAAAATCAATATGGCAGCCTCCATAAAAATTTCAATAGACGGAACACTGAGCGTGTCACAATGGAACCCTTCAGCATACATGGATGATGACATCACAATAGACCCTTGCTGTTTTCCTCCCTGGCAGCAGCCATGATGCTTCATTCTTCAGTCAGGTGTGAATCCATGCACCTCAACAGGTAAGGGCACCAATCAACAGGTAAGGGCACGTTTTTGTGTGCGTCAAACGAAGGTGTCAGATTATGAAATATTTGTTTGAGGGAACTAGTGGCGCTTCTGTGCAGATTGGAATACTGTCCAGCGTCTATTAGCAAGCCCAGAACACAAAAGCCTTCTTAACTGTTCCTGATGGTATGGAAAACTGAACTCTTAGATTAACCCTCGTTACTCGCTTTCTCAACACAGGAATATAAAGCGGCCACCGACAAAGCTAAGCCTTTTCTGTTTCTTGCTTTTTGGCCGCTGAAATGCAGGTGCAGTTCAGCTTAGCTTCTGCAACTCACCACCTCTCATGAGATACTATACCTTTTCTGCATTTTTGGAGTTGGCACAATGAGGATGCACCAGCCTGTCCAATCAAAGTTCTGTGCTAGCACTAAATTAACTTAGCACCTCTGTAGCTGAGCTACATGCTGCAGGAATCAAAAAGCAGATTCCAACCCAGTATTTTAATGCAGCTATAGTGAAAAGTGCTCATAAACTAGGTTTTCTCCTTGCTGACTTCTGTGGTTGCAATCCAATCCCTTGCCAACATTTCTTATTCATTGAAATGACAACTGTGTTTAACTGCAAATCAAAATGGCTGCCTCCAGAAAATCAATATGGCAGCCTCCATAAAAATTTCAATAGACGGAACACTAAGCGTGTTACAATGGAACCCTTAAGCATACCTGGATGATGACATCACAATGGACCCTTGCTGTTTTCCTCCCTGGCAGCAGCCATGATGCTTCATTCTTCAGTCAGGTGTGGATCCATGCACACCAACAGGTAAGGGCGCCAATCAACAGGTAAGGGCACGTTTTTGTGTGCGTCAAACGAAGGTGTCAGATTATGAAAGATTTGTTTGAGGGAACTAGTGGCGCTTCTGTGCAGATTGGAATACTGTCCAGCGTCTATTAGCAAGCCCAGAACACAAAAGCCTTCTTAACTAGTGTTGAGCGAACAGTTCGAGCATCGTTTCAAAAAAGTTCGGGTTCGGGTTCGTCGTTCGGCATGTATTTTGGCGCATTTTGAAAGGCTGCAAAGCAGCCAATCAACATGCATCATACTA
>JAKVIS010001005.1:0-43263 GCA_033119425.1 Bufotes viridis
AATCCACCATATTAAGTGGCCCCTATGTCAAGATCCCGCTTTTTTACAAGCTTTAAGGATGTGACGGGGAAAACCTAAGCCAGTTATCCATCCACAGACAGCTGTTTCGGGGTGTTGCCCTCATCAGTGCGGAGTAGGATTCTGGCTAACCGGGAGCAATGCCTCGGAGACCACCCAAACACAACAATAGCTGATCTCCTCAGGAGACCAGCTACAAAAACACCGCAGAGCCACACTTAAGAGTCTCAACACAGCAATCCGAAGTGCAAAATTCCCTGGGAAAATGGAATATGCAAAATAAATGTGGAGCCCCAGTTATGGGTCTACAACACAATGAAAGCCAGATATCCCTCAAAGGAAGGAAAACCAAGCAAAGGGGTGTCTCCATTACAGAGATCACCAAATCCACCATATTAAGTGGCCCCTATGTCAAGATCCCGCTTTTTTACAAGCTTGAAGGATGTGACAGGGAAAACCAAAGCCAGTTATCCATCCACAGACAGCTGTTTCGGGGTGTTGCCCTCATCAGTGCGGAGTAGGATTCTGGCTAACCGGGAGCAATGCCTCGGAGACCACCCAAACACAACAATAGCTGATCTCCTCAGGGAGACCAGCTACAAAAACACAGCGGAGCCTCACTTAAGAGTCTCAACACAGCAATCCGAAGTGCAAAGTTCCCTGGGAAAAGGAATATGCAAAATAAATGTGGAGCCCCAGTTATGGGTCTACAACACAATGAAAGCCAGATATCCCTCAAAGGAAGGAAAACCAAGCAAAGGGGTGTCTCCATTACAGAGATCACCAAATCCACCATATTAAGTGGCCCCTATGTCAAGATCCCGCTTTTTTACAAGCTTTAAGGATGTGACGGGAAAACCTAAGCCAGTTATCCATCCACAGACAGCTGTTTCGGGGTGTTGCCCCTCATCAGTGCGGAGTAGGATTCTGGCTAACCGGGAGCAATGCCTCGGAGACCACCCAAACATAACAATAGCTGATCTCCTCAGGAGACCAGCTACAAAAACACCGCGGAGCCTCACTTAAGAGTCTCAACACAGCAATCCGAAGTGCAAAGTTCCCTGGGAAAAGGGAATATGCAAAATAAATGTGGAGCCCTAGTTATGGGTCTACAACACAATGAAAGCCAGATATCCCTCAAAGGAAGGAAAACCAAGCAAAGGGGTGTCTCCATTACAGAGATCACCAAATCCACCATATTAAGTGGCCCCTATGTGAAGATCTCACTTTTTTTTACAAGCTTTAAGGATGTGACGAGTAAAACCTAAGGCAGTTATCCATCCACAGACAGCTGTTTCGGGTGTTGCCCTCATCAGTGCGGAGTAGGATTCTGGCTAACCGGGAGCAATGCCTCGGAGACCACCCAAACACAACAATAGCTGATCTCCTCAGGGAGACCAGCTACAAGAAACACCGCGGAGCCACACTTAAGAGTCTCAACAAAGCAATCCAAAGTGCAAAATTCCCTGAGAAAAGGGAATATGCAAAATAAATGTGGAGCCCCAGTTATGGGTCTACAACACAATGAAAGCCAGATATCCCTCAAAGGAAGGAAAACCAAGCAAAGGGGTGTCTCCATTACAGAGATCACCAAATCCACCATATTAAGTGGCCCCTATGTCAAGATCCCGCTTTTTTACAAGCTTTAAGGATGTGACGGGAAAACCTAAGCCAGTTATCCATCCACAGACAGCTGTTTCGTGGTGTTGCCCCTCATCAGTGCGGAGTAGGATTCTGGCTAATCGGGAGCAATGCCTCGGAGACCACCCAAACACAACAATAGCTGATCTCCTCAGGAGACCAGCTACAAAAACACCACGGAGCCACACTTATGAGTCTTAACACAGCAATCCGAAGTGCAAAGTTCCCTGGGAAAAGGGAATATGCAAAATAAATGTGGAGCCCCAGTTATGGGTCTACAACACAATAAAAGCCAGATATCCCTCAAAGTAAGAAAAACCAAGCAAAGGGGTGTCTCCATTACAGAGATCACCAAATCCACCGTATTAAGTGGCCCCTATGTGAAGATCTCGCTTTTTTTAAAAGCTTTAAGGATGTGACGGGGAAAACCTAAGCCAGTTATCCATAGACAGACAGCTGTAACGGGGTGTTGCCCCTCATCAGTGCGTAGTAGGATTCTGGCTGCCGGGAGCAATGCCTCGGAGACCACCCAAACACAACAATAGCTGATCTCCTCAGGGAGACCAGCTACAAGAAACACCGCGGAGCCACACTTAAGAGTCTCAACACAGCAATCCGAAGTGCAAAATTCCCTGAGAAAAGGGAATATGCAAAATAAATGTGGAGCCCCAGTTATGGGTCTACAACACAATGAAAGCCAGATATCCCTCAAAGGAAGGAAAACCAAGCAAAGGGGTGTCTCCATTACAGAGATCACCAAATCCACCATATTAAGTGGCCCCTATGTCAAGATCCCGCTTTTTTACAAGCTTGAAGGATGTGACCGGGAAAACCTAAGCCAGTTATCCATCCACAGACAGCTGTTTCGGGGTGTTGCCCCTCATCAGTGCGGAGTAGGATTCTGGCTAATCGGGAGCAATGCCTCGGAGACCACCCAAACACAACAATAGCTGATCTCCTCAGGAGACCAGCTACAAAAACACCACGGAGCCACACTTATGAGTCTCAACACAGCAATCCGAAGTGCAAAGTTCCCTGGGAAAAGGGAATATGCTAAATAAATGTGGAGCCCCAGTTATGGGTCTACAACACAATGAAAGCCAGATATCCCTCAAAGGAAGGAAAACCAAGCAAAGGGTGTCTCCATTACAGAGATCACCAAATCCACCATATTAAGTGGCCCCTATGTCAAGATCTCGCTTTTTTACAAGCTTTAAGGATGTGACGAGGAAAACCTAAGCCAGTTATCCATCCACAGACAGCTGTTTCGGGGTGTTGCCCCTCATCAGTGCGGAGTAGGATTCTGGCTAACCGGAAGCAATGACTCGGAGACCACCCAAACACAACAATAGCTGATCTCCTCAGGGAGACCAGCTACAAAAACACCGCGGAGCCTCACTTAAGAGTCTCAACACAGCAATCCGAAGTGCAAAGTTCCCTGGGAAAATGGAATATGCAAAATAAATGTGGAGCCCCACTTATGGGTCTACAACACAATGAAAGCCAGATATCCCTCAAAGGAAGGAAAATCAAGCAAAGGGGTGTCTCCATTACAGATATCACCAAATCCACCATATTAAGTGGCCCCTATGTGAAGATCTCGCTTTTTTTACAAGCTTTAAGGATGTGACGGGGAAAACCTAAGGCAGTTATCCATCCACAGACAGCTGTTTCGGGGTGTTGCCCCTCATCAGTGCGGAGTAGGATTCTGGCTAACCGAGAGCAATGCCTCGGAGACCACCCAAACACAACAATCGCTGATCTCCTCAGGGAGACCAGCTACAAAAACACCGCAGAGCCACACTTAAGAGTCTCAACACAGCAATCCGAAGTGCAAAATTCACTGAGAAAAGGGAATATGCAAAATAAATGTGGAGCCCCAGTTATGGGTCTACAACACAATGAAAGCCAGATATCCCTCAAAGGAAGGAAAACCAAGCAAAGGGGTGTCTCCATTACAGAGATCACCAAATCCACCATATTAAGTGGCCCCTATGTCAAGATCCCGCTTTTTACAAGCTTTAAGGATGTGACGGGAAAACCTAAGCCAGTTATCCATCCACAGACAGCTGTTTCGGGTGTTGCACCTCATCAGTGCGGAGTAGGATTCTGGCTAACCGGGAGCAATGCCTCGGAGACCACCCAAACACAACAATAGCTGATCTCCTCAGGGAGACCAGCTACAAAAACACCGCGGAGCCTCACTTAAGAGTCTCAACACAGCAATCCGAAGTGCAAAGTTCCCTGGGAAAAGGGAATATGCAAAATAAATGTGGAGCCCCAGTTATGGGTCTACAACACAATGAAAGCCAGATATCCCTCAAAGGAAGGAAAACCAAGCAAAGGGGTGTCTCCATTACAGAGATCACCAAATCCACCATATTAAGTGGCCCCTATGTCAAGATCCCGCTTTTTTACAAGCTTGAAGGATGTGACGGGAAAACCTAAGCCAGTTATCCATCCCCAGACAGCTGTTTCGGGGTGTTGCCCCTCATCAGTGCGGAGTAGGATTCTGGCTAATCGGGAGCAATGCCTCGGAGACCACCCAAACACAACAATAGCTGATCTCCTCAGGAGACCAGCTACAAAAATACCGCGGAGCCACACTTAAGAGTCTCAACACAGCAATCCGAAGTGCAAAATTCCCTGAGAAAAGGGAATATACAAAATAAATGTGGAGCCCCAGTTATGGGTCTACAACACAATGAAAGCCAGATATCCCTCAAAGGAAGGAAAACCAAGCAAAGGGGTGTCTCCATTACAGAGATCACCAAATCCACCATATTAAGTGGCCCCTATGTCAAGATCCCGCTTTTTTACAAGCTTGAAGGATGTGACAGGGAAAACCTAAGCCAGTTATCCATCCCCAGACAGCTGTTTCGGGGTGTTGCTCCTCATCAGTGCGGAGTAGGATTCTGGCTAACCGGGAGCAATGCCTCGGAGACCACCCAAACATAACAATAGCTGATCTCCTCAGGGAGACCAGCTACAAAAACACCGCGGAGCCTCACTTAAGAGTCTCAACACAGCAATCCGAAGTGCAAAGTTCCCTGGGAAAAGGGAATATGCAAAATAAATGTGGAGCCCCAGTTATGGGTCTACAACACAATGAAAGCCAGATATCCCTCAAAGGAAGGAAAACCAAGCAAAGGGGTGTCTCCATTACAGAGATCACCAAATCCACCATATTAAGTGGCCCCTATGTCAAGATCCCACTTTTTTACAAGCTTGAAGGATGTGACAGGGAAAACCTAAGCCAGTTATCCATCCCCAGACAGCTGTTTCGGGGTGTTGCCCCTCATCAGTGCGGAGTAGGATTCTGGCTAACCGGGAGCAATGCCTCGGAGACCACCCAAACATAACAATAGCTGATCTCCTCAGGGAGACCAGCTACAAAAACACCGCGGAGCCTCACTTAAGAGTCTCAACACAGCAATCCGAAGTGCAAAGTTCCCTGGGAAAAGGGAATATGCAAAATAAATGTGGAGCCCCAGTTATGGGTCTACAACACAATGAAAGCCAGATATCCCTCAAAGGAAGGAAAACCAAGCAAAGGGGTGTCTCCATTACAGAGATCACCAAATCCACCATATTAAGTGGCCCCTATGTCAAGATCCCGCTTTTTTTACAAGCTTTAAGGATGTGACAGGGAAAACCTAAGCCAGTTATCCATCCACAGACAGCTGTTTCGGGGTGTTGCCCCTCATCAGTGCGGAGTAGGATTCTGGCTAATCGGGAGCAATGCCTCGGAGACCACCCAAACACAACAATAGCTGATCTCCTCAGGGAGACCAGCTACAAAACACACGCGGAGCCTCACTTAAGAGTCTCAACACAGCAATCCGAAGTGCAAAGTTCCCTGGGAAAAGGGAATATGCAAAATAAATGTGGAGCCCCAGTTATGGGTCTACAACACAATGAAAGCCAGATATCCCTCAAAGGAAGGAAAACCAAGCAAATGGGTGTCTCCATTACAGAGATCACCAAATCCACCATATTAAGTGGCCCCTATGTCAAGATCCCGCTTTTTTTACAAGCTTTAAGGATGTGACGGGAAAACCTAAGCCAGTTATCCATCCACAGACAGCTGTTTCGGGGTGTTGCCCCTCATCAGTGCGGAGTAGGATTCTGGCTAACCGGGAGCAATGACTCGGAGACCACCCAAACACAACAATAGCTGATCTCCTCAGGGAGACCAGCTACAAAAACACCGCGGAGCCTCACTTAAGAGTCTCAACACAGCAATCCGAAGTGCAAAGTTCCCTGGGAAAAGGGAATATGCAAAATAAATGTGGAGCCCCACTTATGGGTCTACAACACAATGAAAGCCAGATATCCCTCAAAGGAAGGAAAACCAAGCAAAGGGGTGTCTCCATTACAGAGATCACCAAATCCACCATGTTAAGTGGCCCCTATGTGAAGATCTCGCTTTTTTACAAGCTTTAAGGATGTGACAGGGAAAACCTAAGCCAGTTATCCATCCACAGACAGCTGTTTCGGGTGTTGCCCCTCATCAGTGCGGAGTAGGATTCTGGCTAATCGGGAGCAATGCCTCGGAGACCACCCAAACACAACAATAGCTGATCTCCTCAGGGAGACCAGCTACAAAAACACCGCGGAGCCACACTTAAGAGTCTCAACACAGCAATCCGAAGTGCAAAATTCCCTGAGAAAAGGGAATATGCAAAATAAATGTGGAGCCCCAGTTATGGGTCTACAACACAATGAAAGCCAGATATCCCTCAAAGGAAGGAAAACCAAGCAAAGGGGTGTCTCCATTACAGAGATCACCAAATCCACCATATTAAGTGGCCCCTATGTCAAGATCCCACTTTTTTTACAAGCTTGAAGGATGTGACAGGTAAAACCTAAGCCAGTTATCCATCCCCAGACAGCTTTTTCGGGTGTTACTCCTCATCAGTGCGGAGTAGGATTCTGGCTAACCGGGAGCAATGCCTCGGAGACCACCCAAACATAACAATAGCTGATCTCCTCAGGGAGACCAGCTACAAAAACACCGCGGAGCCTCACTTAAGAGTCTCAACACAGCAATCCGAAGTGCAAAGTTCCCTGGGAAAAGGGAATATGCAAAATAAATGTGGAGCCCCAGTTATGGGTCTACAACACAATGAAAGCCAGATATCCCTCAAAGGAAGGAAAACCAAGCAAAGGGGTGTCTCCATTACAGAGATCACCAAATCCACCATATTAAGTGGCCCCTATTTCAAGATCCCGCTTTTTTTACAAGCTTTAAGGATGTGACAGGGAAAACCTAAGCCAGTTATCCATCCACAGACAGCTGTTTCGGGTGTTGCCCCTCATCAGTGCGGAGTAGGATTCTGGCTAACCGGGAGCAATGCCTCGGAGACCACCCAAACACAACAATAGCTGATCTCCTCAGGGAGACCAGCTACAAAAACACCGCGGAGCCTCACTTAAGAGTCTCAACACAGCAATCCGAAGTGCAAAGTTCCCTGGGAAAAGGGAATATGCAAAATAAATGTGGAGCCCCAGTTATGGGTCTACAACACAATGAAAGCCAGATATCCCTCAAAGGAAGGAAAACCAAGCAAAGGGGTGTCTCCATTACAGAGATCACCAAATCCACCATATTAAGTGGCCCCTATGTCAAGATCCCGCTTTTTTTACAAGCTTTAAGGATGTGACAGGGAAAACCTAAGCCAGTTATCCATCCACAGACAGCTGTTTCGGGGTGTTGCCCCTCATCAGTGCGGAGTAGGATTCTGGCTAATCGGGAGCAATGCCTCGGAGACCACCCAAACACAACAATAGCTGATCTCCTCAGGGAGACCAGCTACAAAAACACCGCGGAGCCACACTTAAGAGTCTCAACACAGCAATCCGAAGTGCAAAATTCCCTGAGAAAAGGGAATATGCAAAATAAATGTGGAGCCCCAGTTATGGGTCTACAACACAATGAAAGCCAGATATCCCTCAAAGGAAGGAAAACCAAGCAAAGGGGTGTCTCCATTACAGAGATCACCAAATCCACCATATTAAGTGGCCCCTATGTCAAGATCCCGCTTTTTTTACAAGCTTGAAGGATGTGACAGGGAAAACCAAAGCCAGTTATCCATCCCCAGACAGCTGTTTCGGGGTGTTACTCCTCATCAGTGCGGAGTAGGATTCTGGCTAACCGGGAGCAATGCCTCGGAGACCACCCAAACATAACAATAGCTGATCTCCTCAGGGAGACCAGCTACAAAAACACCGCGGAGCCTCACTTAAGAGTCTCAACACAGCAATCCGAAGTGCAAAGTTCCCTGGGAAAAGGGAATATGCAAAATAAATGTGGAGCCCCAGTTATGGGTCTACAACACAATGAAAGCCAGATATCCCTCAAAGGAAGGAAAACCAAGCAAAGGGGTGTCTCCATTACAGAGATCACCAAATCCACCATATTAAGTGGCCCCTATTTCAAGATCCCGCTTTTTTTACAAGCTTTAAGGATGTGACAGGGAAAACCTAAGCCAGTTATCCATCCACAGACAGCTGTTTCGGGGTGTTGCCCCTCATCAGTGCGGAGTAGGATTCTGGCTAACCGGGAGCAATGCCTCGGAGACCACCCAAACACAACAATAGCTGATCTCCTCAGGGAGACCAGCTACAAAAACACTGCGGAGCCTCACTTAAGAGTCTCAACACAGCAATCCGAAGTGCAAAGTTCCCTGGGTAAAGGGAATATGCAAAATAAATGTGGAGCCCCAGTTATGGGTCTACAACACAATGAAAGCCAGATATCCCTCAAAGGAAGGAAAACCAAGCAAAGGGGTGTCTCCATTACAGAGATCACCAAATCCACCATATTAAGTGGCCCCTATGTCAAGATCCCGCTTTTTTTACAAGCTTTAAGGATGTGACGGGAAAACCTAAGCCAGTTATCCATCCACAGACAGCTGTTTCGGGGTGTTGCCCCTCATCAGTGCGGAGTAGGATTCTGGCTAACCGGGAGCAATGCCTCGGAGACCACCCAAACACAACAATAGCTGATCTCCTCAGGGAGACCAGCTACAAAAACACCGCGGAGCCTCACTTAAGAGTCTCAACACAGCAATCCGAAGTGCAAAGTTCCCTGGGAAAAGGGAATATGCAAAATAAATGTGGAGCCCCAGTTATGGGTCTACAACACAATGAAAGCCAGATATCCCTCAAAGGAAGGAAAACCAAGCAAAGGGGTGTCTCCATTACAGAGATCACCAAATCCACCATATTAAGTGGCCCCTATGTCAAGATCCCGCTTTTTTTACAAGCTTTAAGGATGTGACAGGGAAAACCTAAGCCAGTTATCCATCCACAGACAGCTGTTTCGAGGTGTTGCCCCTCATCAGTGCGGAGTAGGATTCTGGCTAACCGGGAGCAATGCCTCGGAGACCACCCAAACACAACAATAGCTGATCTCCTCAGGGAGACCAGCTACAAAAACACCGCGGAGCCTCACTTAAGAGTCTCAACACAGCAATCCGAAGTGCAAAATTCCCTGAGAAAAGGGAATATACAAAATAAATGTGGAGCCCCAGTTATGGGTCTACAACACAATGAAAGCCAGATATCCCTCAAAGGAAGGAAAACCAAGCAAAGGGGTGTCTCCATTACAGAGATCACCAAATCCACCATATTAAGTGGCCCCTATGTCAAGATCCCGCTTTTTTTACAAGCTTTAAGGATGTGACAGGGAAAACCTAAGCCAGTTATCCATCCACAGACAGCTGTTTCGGGTGTTGCCCCTCATCAGTGCGGAGTAGGATTCTGGCTAACCGGGAGCAATGCCTCGGAGACCACCCAAACATAACAATAGCTGATCTCCTCAGGGAGACCAGCTACAAAAACACCGCGGAGCCTCACTTAAGAGTCTCAACACAGCAATCCGAAGTGCAAAGTTCCCTGGGAAAAGGGAATATGCAAAATAAATGTGGAGCCCCAGTTATGGGTCTACAACACAATGAAAGCCAGATATCCCTCAAAGGAAGGAAAACCAAGCAAAGGGGTGTCTCCATTACAGAGATCAACAAATCCACCATATTAAGTGGCCCCTATGTCAAGATCCCGCTTTTTTTACAAGCTTGAAGGATGTGACAGGAAAAAGCTAAACCAGTTTTCCATCCACAGACAGCTGTTTCGGGGTGTTGCCCCTCATCAGTGCGGAGTAGGATTCTGGCTAACCGGGAGCAATGCCTCGGAGACCACACAAACCCAACAATAGCTGATCTCCTCAGGGAGACCAGCTACAAAAAACACCGCGGAGCCACACTTAAGAGTCTCAACACAGCAATCCGAAGTGCAAAATTCCCTGAGAAAAGGGAATATGCAAAATAAATGTGGAGCCCCAGTTATGGGTCTACAACACAATGAAAGCCAGATATCCCTCAAAGGAAGGAAAACCAAGCAAAGGGGTGTCTCCATTACAGAGATCACCAAATCCACCATATTAAGTGGCCCCTATGTCAAGATCCCGCTTTTTTACAAGCTTGAAGGATGTGACAGGGAAAACCAAAGCCAGTTATCCATCCCCAGACAGCTGTTTCGGGGTGTTGCTCCTCATCAGTGCGGAGTAGGATTCTGGCTAACCGGGAGCAATGCCTCGGAGACCACCCAAACATAACAATAGCTGATCTCCTCAGGGAGACCAGCTACAAAAACACCGCGGAGCCTCACTTAAGAGTCTCAACACAGCAATCCGAAGTGCAAAGTTCCCTGGGAAAAGGGAATATGCAAAATAAATGTGGAGCCCCAGTTATGGGTCTACAACACAATGAAAGCCAGATATCCCTCAAAGGAAGGAAAACCAAGCAAAGGGGTGTCTCCATTACAGAGATCACCAAATCCACCATATTAAGTGGCCCCTATGTCAAGATCCCGCTTTTTTTACAAGCTTTAAGGATGTGACAGGGAAAACCTAAGCCAGTTATCCATCCACCGACAGCTGTTTCGGGTGTTGCCCCTCATCAGTGCGGAGTAGGATTCTGGCTAACCGGGAGCAATGCCTCGGAGACCACCCAAACATAACAACAGCTGATCTCCTCAGGGAGACCAGCTACAAAAAACACTGCGAAGCCTCACTTAAGAGTCTCAACACAGCAATCCGAAGTGCAAAGTTCCCTGGGTAAAGGGAATATGCAAAATAAATGTGGAGCCCCACTTATGGGTCTACAACACAATGAAAGCCAGATATCCCTCAAAGGAAGGAAAACCAAGCAAAGGGGTGTCTCCATTACAGATATCACCAAATCCACCATATTAAGAGGCACCTATGTGAAGATCTCGCTTTTTTTTTTACAAGCTTTAAGGATGTGACGGGGAAAACCTAAGGCAGTTATCCATCCACAGACAGCTGTTTCGGGGTGTTGCCCCTCATCAGTGCGAAGTAGGATTCTGGCTAACCGGGAGCAATGCCTCGGAGACCACCCAAACACAACAACAGCTGATCTCCTCAGTGAGACCAGCTACAAAAAACACTGCGGAGCCTCACTTAAGAGTCTCAACACAGCAATCCGAAGTGCAAAGTTCCCTGGGTAAAGGGAATATGCAAAATAAATGTGGAGCCCCAGTTATGGGTCTACAACACAATGAAAGCCAGATATCCCTCAAAGGAAGGAAAACCAAGCAAAGGGGTGTCTCCATTACAGAGAGCACCAAATCCAACATATTAAGTGGCCCCTATGTCAAGATCCCGCTTTTTTTATAAGCTTTAAGGATGTGACGGGGAAAACCTAAGCCAGTTATCCATCCACAGACAGCTGTTTCAGGGTGTTGCCCCTCATCAGCGCGGGTAGGATTCTGGCTAACCGGGAGCAATGCCTCGGAGACCACCCAAACACAACAATAGCTGATCTCCTCAGGGAGACCAGCTAGAAAAACACAGCGGAGCCTCACTTAAGAGTCTCAACACAGCAATCCGAAGTGCAAAGTTCCCTAGGAAAAGGGAATATGCAAAATAAACGTGGAGCCCCAGTTATGGGTCTACAACACAATGAAAGCCAGATATCCTTTAAAGGAAGGAAAACCAAGCAAAGGGGTGTCTCCATTACAGAGATCACCAAATCCACCATATTAAGTGGCCCCTATGTCAAGATCACGCTTTTTTTTTACAAGCTTTAAGGATGTGACGGGGAAAACCTAAACCAGTTATCCATCTACAGACAGCTATTTCGGGATGTTGCCCCTCATCTGTGCGGAGTAGGATTCTAGCTGACCGGGAGCAATGCCTCGGAGACCACCCAAACACAACAATAGCTGATCTCCTCAGGGAGACCTGCTACAAAAAACACAGCGGAGCCTTACTTATGAGTCTCAACACAGCAATCCGAAGTGCAAAGTTCCCTGGGAAAAGAGAATATGCAAAATAAACGTGGAGCCCCAGTTATGGGTCTACAACACAGTGAAAGCCAGATATACTTTAAAGGAATGAAAACCAAGCAAAGGGGTGTCTCCATTACAGAGATCACCAAATCCACCATATTAAGTGGCCCCTATGTCAAGATCCCGCTTTTTTTACAAGCTTTAAGGAAGTGACGGGGAAAACCTAAACCAGTTATCCATCCACAGACAGCTGTTTCGGGGTGTTGCCCCTCATCAGTGCGGAGTAGGATTCTAGCTAAACGGGAGCAATGCCTCGGAGACCACCCAAACACAACAATAGCTGATCTCAGGGAGACCAGCTACAAAAAACACCGCGGAGCCTCAACACAGCAATCCAAAGTGCAAAGTTCCCTGGGAAAAGGGAATATGCAAAATAAACGTGGAGCCCCAATTATGGGTCTTCAACACAGTGAAAGCCAGATATCCTTTAAAGGAAGGAAAACCAAGCAAAGGGGTGTCTCCATTACAGAGATCACCAAATCCACCATATTAAGTGGCCCCTATGTCAAGATCCCGCTTTTTTACAAGCTTTAAGGATGTGACGGGGAAAACCTAAGCCAGTTATCCATCCACAGACAGCTGTTTCAGGGTGTTGCCTCTCATCAGTGCGGAGTAGGATTCTGGCTAACCGGGAGCAATGACTCGGAGACCACCCAAACACAACAATAGCTGATCTCCTCAGGGAGACCAGCTACAAAACACCGCGGAGCCTCACTTAAGAGTCTCAACACAGCAATCCGAAGTGCAAAGTTCCCTGGGAAAAGGAAATATGCAAAATAAATGTGGAGCCCCAGTTATGGGTCTACAACACAATGAAAGCCAGATATCCCTCAAAGGAAGGAAAACCAAGCAAGGAGGTGTCTCCATTACAGAGATCACCAAATCCACCATATTAAGTGGCCCCTATGTCAAGATCCCGCTTTTTTGACAAGCTTTAAGGATGTGACGGGGAAAACCTAAACCAGTTATCCATCCACAGACAGCTGTTTCGGGGTGTTGCCCCTCATCAGTGCATAGTTTGATTCTGGCTAAGCGGGAGCAATGCCTCGGAGACCACCCAAACACAACAATAGCTGATCTCCTCAGGGAGACCAGCTCCAATAATCATCGCGGAGTCTCACTTAAGAGTCTCAACACAGCAATCCGAAGTGCAAATTTCCCTGGGAAAAGGGAATATGCAAAATAAATGCGGAGCCCCAGTTATGGGTCTACAACACAATGAATGCCAAATATCCCTCAAAGGAAGGAAAACCAAGCAAAGGGGTGTCTCCATTACAGAGATCACCAAATCCACCATATTAACCTCTTTCCGACCGCCTCACGCAGGATTGCGTCCTGCGGGCGGTCGGTTCATTCCTCCTTGACGCGCCCGCGAGATGACGCGCTCCTGAGCCCGGTGGAACGCAAATGGAACGCACCGCCGGGCTCAGGACAAGTTCGTCACCAGCCTGCCAGCCAATGATCAGAGCTGGCAGGCTGGTGATTTTCAAAATCGCCTATGAAAACAGGCGATATAAGTTATATTTACAAATATATGGCTTTTATAAGGGATCTGTGCCATGTGCTGGGTCCTTTTCATCGGTTGGACCCAGCACAGAGCACAGATCCCAAGTAAGTGCACCAATCACTACATATCAGGCCCTGATCACCCCCCTGATCACCTATAATTAACCCCTTGATCACCTGTCAATACATAGTGAAAGGGAAAAAAGTGATCAGTGTCACTTTTGTGAACACTTTTGTGTCACTTTTTTTTTTCCACCAGTATTGACTGTTAGGTTTAGGTTAGTTTAGGTCCCTTTGGTAGGTAGTTAGCGTTAGCGCCCAGCCCACCGCACCGCAGTCACTGATTCGCTGATTAGCGTAGCGCTAATCAGCGTTTGTACTTTTATAGTATCTGTAAGTGATCAGAACTGATCACGGTCAGATCTATAATAGTATTACTGTCACTTTAGTTCGCCCTCCACCCCAAGCGCAGTGTTTGCCCGATCAGACCTGATCGGTCGCCCACACCTGCGTTCACCCACGCCCGCCCGCCGCAGTGACAAAAAAATTTTTTTGTATCACTGCACAATCACTTCATAAGCGCTGCGGCGATAAAAAAATCAGTTTTGATCTTTTTATCAATCGCAGCGGCTTCTGTACTCGCTACACTCCCATTTGTAAGACAGGCTTGCTTTTTTTCTTGGGTAGTCTCAGGGAATACCCCCAAATTTAGACGCCCAAATGTCAAACAAGGGGTATTCCTCTGAAGAGGCCTACAGGATTCTGACCCAGTCGGATGAGGAATGGGAACCCTCATCTGACGAATCTAGCGGGTCAGAATACGAACCTGTAGAGAGCAGTGGCTCTCTGACTCAAAGTTCTGACGAGGAGGTGGAGGTCCCTGATAGAACCAGGCGTACCCGGCCCCGTGTTGCTAGACCGCAGGTTGCGCAGGATCCGCTTCAAGGGCAGCAGAGTGGGGCTGGCGCTGCCGGATTACGTGGTGAGGCATACACCAGCAGCGCAGCCCGTCCTGGACCTAGTACCAGCACTGCCGTAGAACATGGTGAAGTGGCGAGCACCAGAAGGGCAGTTGAAGCTGGTACGGTGGCACGTGCAGTAGTTTCCCCGTCGCAGCCACCGCAAAGACAGGCCCGTAGAGCCCCTAGAGTCCCTGAGGTGCTGGCAAATCCTGATTGGCAGCCCCCAACTTCAGCCGCACCAGTAGTTCCCCCTTTCACCGCCCAGTCAGGAGTTCGGGTGGAAACAGCTCAGATAGGATCGGCGCTGGGGTTTTTGAGCTGTTTTTCACTGCGGAGCTCTATGACTTAGTCGTGGCAGAAACAAATCGGTATGCCACTCAATTTATCGCCGACAACCCGGGAAGCTTCTATGCCCAGCCTTTCCGGTGGAAACCAGTCCAAGTTTCCGAATTTAGAACTTTTCTGGGCCTTCTCCTCAACATGGGCATTACAAAAAAACATGAATTGCGGTCATATTGGTCCACGAACCCAATTCATCACATGCCCATGTACTCTGCTGCCATGTCCAGGACACGTTTTGAGACCATCCTGCGTTTCCTGCACTTTAGTGACAACACCACCTCCCGTCCCAGAGGCCACCCAGCTTTTGACCGGCTCCACAAAATTCGGCCCCTCATAGACCATTTCAACCTGAAATTTGCAGATTTGTATACCCCTGCACAAAACATCTGCGTAGACGAGTCCCTAATACATTTTACCGGGCGCCTTGGCTTCAAGCAGTACATCCCAAGCAAGCGCGCCCGGTATGGGGTCAAATTGTATAAGCTCTGTGAAAGGGCCACAGGCTATACGCACAAATTTCGGATCTATGAGGGAAAAGATCAGACCCTGGAGCCGGTCGGTTGCCCTGACTACCTGGGGAGCAGTGGGAAGATAGTCTGGGACTTGGTGTCACCCTTATTCGGCAAGGGGTACCATCTTTACGTGGACAACTTTTACACAAGTGTGGCCCTCTTCAAGCATTTGTTCCTAGAACAGATTGGCTGCTGCGGCACCGCGCGACCTAGTCGCCGGGGCTACCCCAACGGCTTCTTACCACCCGACTTGCAAGGGGGCAGAGGGCTGCACTGTGTAACGACGAACTGCTCGCGGTGAAATGGAGAGACAAGCGTGGCGTTTACATGCTCTCCTCCATTCACGCAGACACGACAGTCCAAATTGAGCGGGCAACCAGTGTCGTTGAAAAGCCCCTCTCGGTCCACGACTATAACCTCCACATGGGAGGGTGGACTTCAACGACCAGATGTTGGCCCGTATTTAATTTCCCGGCGCACCAGACGCTGGTATAAGAAGGTGTCTGTATATTTATTTCAATTGGCTGCCTATAATAGTTACGTTCTCTACAGTAAGGCTGGGAGAACAGGATCCTTCCTCAAATTTCAGGAAGAGATCATTTCGGAACTCCTGTATCCAGGAGGTTCCGTGGCCCCATCCACCAGTGTAGTTAGCCGTCTACACGGCGGCACTTCCCTAGCGTTGTGCCTGGTACCTCAACCCAACCGCCACCCCGAAAAGATGTCGTGTCTGTAGCAGGAGTGGAATAAGGCGTGACACCCGTTATTTCTGTCCTGACTGTCCTGACCACCCTGCCCTATGCCTAGGGAGTGTTTCCGGAAGTACCACACTCAGGTACACTTAGGGACCTAGGGATTGCAGGACACAGGTAGTTTTACAATCAGGCTCAAGGGTCTCTCAGGATACTAGGTTTTGAGAGACCCTAACACATAGGGACGGTGCTGCTGTGCTGCTGTGCTACTGCAGAAGTGTGAAACGGTAGAAACCTCTCCTTTCACTTGGGATAACGTGTATAGTGTACTTCTCACCATCTCTGTGTGATTTACACTTTACACATTGTCCCATGGGAAAGGAGAGGTTTCTGCTAGGAAAATAAAGCGTGAAATGGTTAAAAAAGAAAAAAAATGAAACAGGTAGCAAGAAAAAAAAATCTTGAGTTAGTTCAGGTTTTAAAAGTTCAGTTTTTTTCATGTTCAGGTTTTATTCATGTTTTATAAAGTTTGCAACGTTCAAGTCATGTGCCTGTTGCCTGTTTTTTTCTTTTTTTTTTCCCCTAACCACCCTTTATTTTCCAGGTAGATCAACGGACCAACCGATGAAACGCCGCAGCACTGATGTGAATTCTGAGAGAAGCATTGCGCTGCTGTCAGAAGACACGTGAAGTCGGTGTATGCGGCGCTGCAAGGCGAGATTTCTCCTCTGCAGGACAGGTACGTTTGCCCTGGCATGTGAGCTGAGGAGAGGTGTTGGAGTTCATATGCTTTGGCAAACACTTTGTATCAAAAATCTGGCAAAGATGTCTTCCTCCACACCGATGGATTGATCGATGTGAATGGAGAAATCACGTTTGCCAGGACATAGGAGCTGAAGTGGGTATGGATGTTTGGGCGGAGCCCCTATGTCCTGGCAATCGCCAGGCCCCTCTATTTTTTGCATATTTTTGGCAGAGATTTTTTCATCCACATCGATCGATGCGAATGAAGAAATCTGTGCCGTTCATTTTCTTTCAGCCCAGAGGCTGAACAGAAAAAAATCTCATTACCCGTATGCTCCATATAAGGAGAATAGCAGAAACTCCTAATGCTGGCCATACGTGTAATGATTGCGGAGACCCTCAAATGCCAGGGCAGTACAAAAACCTCACATGTGACCCCATTTTGGAAAGAAGACACCCCAAGGTATTCGCTGAGGGGCATATTGAGTCCATGAAAGATTGAATTTTTGTCACAAGTTAGCGGAAAGGGAGACTTTGTGTGAAAAAACAAAAAAATCAAATTCCGCTAACTTGTGCCAAAAAAAAATCTTGTATGAACTCACCATGCCCCTCACAGAATACCTTGGGGTGTCTTCTTTCTAAAATGGGGTCACATGTGGGGTATTTATACTGCCCTGGCATTTTAGGGGCCCTAAAGCGTGAGAAGAAAAATGCGTAAAAATGCCCTCCTGAAAGGTACTCATTGGAATTGGGGTCCCTTTGTGCATCTTGGCTGCAAAAAGTGCCACACATGTGGTATCGCCATACTCAGGAGAAGTAGGGCAATGTGTTTTGGGGTGTATTTTTACATATACCCATGCTGGGTGAGAGAAATATCTCTGTAAATTGACAACTTTGTATAAAAAAATGGAAAAGTTGTCATTTACAGAGATATTTTCACACCCAGTAATGGTATATGTAAAATACACCCCAAACACATTGCCCTACTCTGCCAGTACGGCGATACCACATGAGTGGCACTTTGCAGCCAAATGCGCAAAGGCCCTAAATCAATGAGTACCTTTAAGATTTCACAGGACATTTCTACTCATTTGGATTCCAAACCGCTTCTCACGCTTTAGGGGCCCCTAAAATGCCAGGGCAGTAAAAATACCCCACAAGTGACCCCATTTTAGAAAGTAGACACCCCAAGGTGTTCTGTGAGGGCATAGTGAGTCCATGTAAAATTTTATTTTTGTCACAAGTTAGTGGAATATGAGACTTTGTAAGAAAAAGAAAAAAAAAAAAAAAACATTTCCGCTAACTTGTGACAAAAATAAAAACTTCCATGAATTCACTATGCCCATCAGCGAATACCTTAGGGTGTCTACTTTCCAGAATGGGGTCACTTGTGGGGTATTTTTATTGTCCCGGCATTTTAGGGGCCCCTAAAGCGTGAGAAGGGGTTTGGAATCCAAATGCGTAAAATTGCCCAGTGAAATCCTAAAGGTACTCATTGGTTTTAGGGCCCCTTTGCGCATCTTGGCTGCAAAAAGTGTCACTCATGTGGTATCTCCGTACTCAGGAGAAGTAGGGCAATGACTTTTGGGGTGTATTTTTATATATACCCATACTTTGTGTGATAAATACCGCTGTAAGCGACAACTTTTTAAAAAATTTATACAAAGTTGTCAATTTACAGTGATATTTCTCTCACCCAGCATGGGTATATGTAAAAATACACCCCAAACACATTGCCCTACTTCTCCTGAGTACAGCGATACCACATGTGTGCCACTTTTGCAGCCAAGATGCGCAAAGGCCCTAATTCCAAGAGTACCTTTAGGATTTCACAGGGCATTTTACGCATTTGTATTCTCACGCTTTAGGGGCCCCTAAAATGCCAGGGCAGTAAAAATACCCCACAAGTGACCCCATTTCGGAAAGTAGACACCCTAAGGTATTCGCTGATGGGCATAGTGAGTTCATGGAAGTTTTATTTTTGTCACAAGTTTGCGGAAAATGAAATTTTTGAAAAAAAAAAAAAAACATTTCCGCTAACTTGTGACAAAAAATAAAAACTTCCATGAACTCACTATGCCCCTCAGTGAATACCTTAGGGTGTCTACTTTCGGAAATGGGGTCATTTATGGGGTATTTCTACTGTCTGGGCATTGTAGTACGTCAGGAAACAGGACAGGTGCTCAGAAAGTCAAAGTGCGGAAATTCACTTTTTGCACCATAGTTTGTAAACGCTATAACTTTTACCCAAACCAATAAATATACACTTATTGCATTTTTTTTTTATCAAAGACATGTAGAACAATAAATTTTGAGAAAAATTTATATAGAAATGTAGTTTTATTTGACAAATTTTCAAACAGAAAGTGAAAAATGTCATTTTTTTGCAAAAATTTCGGTAATTTTTGATTAATAGCAAAAAAAGTAAAAATGTCAGCAAGAATGAAATAGCACCAAATGAAAGCTCTATTAGTGAGAAGAAAAGGAGGTAAAATTCATTTGGGTGGTAAGTTGTATGGCCGAGCAATAAACGGTGAAAGTAGTGTAGTGCAGAATTGTAAAAAGTGGCCTGGTCATTAAGGGTGTTTAAGCTAGGGGGCTTAAGTGGTTAAATGGCCCCTATGTTAAGATCCAGCTTTTTTTACAAGCTTTAAGGATGTGACGGGGAAAATCTAAGCCAGTTATCCATCCACAGACAGCTGTTTCGATGTGTTGCCCCTCATCAGTGAGGAGTAGGATTCTGGCTAACTGGGAGCAATGCCTCTAAGACCACCCAAACACAACAATAGCTGATCTCCTCAGGGAGACCAGGTACAAAAAACACTGCGGAGCCTCACTTAAGAGTCTCAACACAGCAATCCGAAGTGCAAAGTTCCCTGGGAAAAGGGAATATGCAAAATAAATGTGGAGCACGAGTTATGGGTCAACAACACAATGAAAGACAGATATCCCTCAAAGGAAGGAAAACAAAGCAAAGGGGTGTCTCCATTACAGAGATCACCAAATCCACCATATTAAGTGGCCCCTATGTCAAGATCCCGCTTTTTTACAAGCTTTAAGGATGTGACGGGAAAACCTAAGCCAGTTATCCATCCACAGACAGCTGTTTCGGGTGTTGCCCCTCATCAGTGCGGAGTAGGATTCTGGCTAACCGGGAGCAATGCCTCGGAGACCACCCAAACACAACAATAGCTAGCTGATCTCCTCAGGGAGACCAGCTACAAAAAACACCGCGGAGCCTCACTTAAGAGTCTCAACACAGCAATCCGAAGTGCAAAGTTCCCTGGGAAAAGGGAATATGCAAAATAAATGTGGAGCCCCAGTTATGGGTCTACAACATAATGAAAGCCAGATATCCCTCCAAGGAAGGAAAACCAAGCAAAGGGGAGTCTCCATTACAGAGATCACAAAATCCACCATATTAAGTGGCCCCTGTGTCAAGATCCCGCTTTTTTTTACAAGCTTTAAGGATGTGACGGGGAAAACCTAAGCCAGTTATCCATCAACAGACAACTGTTTCGGGGAGTTGCCCCTCATCAGTGTGGAGTAGGATTCTGGCTAACCGGGAGCAATGCCTCGGAGACCACCCAAACACAACAATAGCTGATCTCCTCAGGGAGACCAGCTACAAAAAACACCACAGAGCCTCACTTAAGAGTCTCAACACAGCAATCCGAAGTGCAAAGTTCCCTGGGAAAAGGAAATATGCAAAATAAATGTGGAGCCCGAGTTATGGGTCAACAACACAATGAAAGACAGATATCCCTCAAAGGAAGGAAAACAAAGCAAAGGGGTGTCTCCATTACAGAGATCACCAAATCCACCATATTAAGTGGCCCCTATGTCAAGATCCCGCTTTTTTTACAAGCTTTAAGGATGTGACGGGGAAAACCTAAGCCAGTTATCCATCCACAGACAGCTGTTTCGGGGTGTTGCCCCTCATCAGTGCGGAGTAGGATTCTGGCTAACCGGGAGCAATGCCTCGGAGACCACCCAAACACAACAATAGCTAGCTGATCTCCTCAGGGAGACCAGCTACAAAAAACACCGCGGAGCCACACTTAAGAGTCTCAACACAGAAATCCGAAGTGCAAAATCCCCTGGGAAAAGGGAATATGCAAAATAAATGTGGAGCCCCAGTTATGGGTCTACAACACAATGAAAGCCAGATATCCCTCAAAGGAAGGAAAACCAAGCAAAGGGGTGTCTCCATTACAGAGATCACCAAATCCACCATATTAAGTGGCCCCTATGTCAAGATCCCGCTTTTTTACAAAGCTTGAAGGATGTGACAGGGAAAACCTAAACCAGTTATCCATCCACAGACAGCTGATTCGGGGTGTTGCCACTCATCAGTGCGGAGTAGGATTCTGGCTAACCGGAAGCAATGCCTCGGAGACCACCCAAACTCAACAATAGCTGATCTCCTCAGGGAGACCAGCGACAAAAACACAGCGGAGCCTCACTTAAGAGTCTCAACACAGCAATCCGAAGTGCAAAGTTCCCTGGGAAAAGGGAATATGCAAAATAAATGTGGAGCCCCAGTTATGGGTCTACAACACAATGAAAGCCAGATATCCCTCAAAGGAAGGGAAACCAAGCAAAGGGGTTTCTCCATTACAAAGATCACAAAATCCAACATATTAAGTGGCCTCTATGTCAAGATCCCGCTTTTTTACAAGGTTTAAGGATGTGACGGGAAAACCTAAGCCAGTTATCCATCCACAGACAGCTGTTTCGTGGTGTTGCCACTCATCAGTGCGGAGTAGGATTCTGGCTAACCGGGAGCAATGACTCGGAGACCACACAAACACAACAATAGCTGATCTCCTCAGGGAGACCAGCTACAAAAACACAGCGGAGCCTCACTTAAGAGTCTCAACACAGCAATCCGAAGTGCAAAGTTCCCTGGGAAAAGGGAATATGCAAAATAAATGTGGAGCCACAGTTATGTGTCAACAACACAATGAAAGACAGATATCCCTCAAAGGAAGGAAAACCAAGCAAAGGGGTGTCTCTATTACAGAGATCACCAAATCCACCATATTAAGAGGCCCCTATGTCAAGATCCCGCTTTTTTACAAGCTTGAAGGATGTGACGGGAAAAACCTAAGCCAGTTATCCATCCACAGACAGCTGTTTCGTGGTGTTGCCACTCATCAGTGCGGAGTAGGATTCTGGCTAACCGGGAGCAATGACTCGGGACCACACAAACACAACAATAGCTGATCTCCTCAGGGAGACCAGCTACAAAAACACCAGCGGAGCCTCACTTAAGAGTCTCAACACAGCAATCCGAAGTGCAAAGTTCCCTGGGAAAAGGGAATATGCAAAATAAATGTGGAGCCTCAGTTATGGGTCTACAACACAATGAAAGCCAGATATCCCTCAAAGGAAGGAAAACCAAGCAAAGAGGTGTCTCCATTACAGAGATCACCAAATCCACCATATTAAGTGGCCCCTATGTGAAGATCTCGCTTTTTTACAAGCTTTAAGGATGTGACAGGGAAAACCTAAGCCAGTTATCCATCCACAGACAGCTGTTTCGGGGTGTTGCCACTCATCAGTGCGGAGTAGGATTCTGGCTAACCGGGAGCAATGCCTCGGAGACCACCCAAACACAACAATAGCTGATCTCCTCAGGGAGACCAGCTACAAAAACACTGCGGAGCCTCACTTAAGAGTCTCAACACAGCAATCCAAAGTGCAAAGTTCCCTGGGAAAAGGGAATATGCAAAATAAATGTGGAGCCCCAGTTATGGGTCTACAACACAATGAAAGCCAGATATCCCTCAAAGGAAGGAAAACCAAGCAAAGGGGTGTCTCCATTACAGAGATCACCAAATCCACCATATTAAGTGGCCCCTATGTCAAGATCCCGCTTTTTTACAAGCTTTAAGGATGTGACGGGGAAAACCTAAGCCAGTTATCCATCCACAGACAGCTGTTTCGGGGTGTTGCCCCTCATCAGTGCGGAGTAGGATTCTGGCTAACCGGGAGCAATGCCTCGGAGACCACCCAAACACAACAATAGCTGATCTCCTCAGGGAGACCAGCTACAAAACACACGCAGAGCCTCACTTAAGAGTCTCAACACAGCAATCCGAAGTGCAAAGTTTCCTGGGAAAATGGAATATGCAAAATAAATGTGGAGCCCCAGTTATGGGTCTACAACACAATGAAAGCCAGATATCCCTCAAAGGAAGGAAAACCAAGCAAAGGGGTGTCTCCATTACAGAGATCACCAAATCCACCATATTAAGTGGCCCCTATGTCAAGATCTCGCTTTTTTACAAGCTTTAAGGATGTGACGGGAAAACCTAAGCCAGTTATCCATCCACAGACAGCTGTTTCAGGGTGTTGCCCCTCATCAGTGCGGAGTAGGATTCTGGCTAACCGGGAGCAATGCCTCGGAGACCACCCAAACACAACAATAGCTGATCTCCTCAGGGAGACCAGCTACAAAAACACTGCGGAGCCTCACTTAAGAGTCTCAACACAGCAATCCGAAGTGCAAAGTTCCCTGGGAAAAGGGAATATGCAAAATAAATGTGGAGCCCCAGTTATGGGTCTACAACACAATGAAAGCCAGATATCCCTCAAAGGAAGGAAAACCAAGCAAAGGGGTGTCTCCATTACAGAGATCACCAAATCCACCATATTAAGTGGCCCCTATGTCAAGATCCCGCTTTTTTACAAGCTTTAAGGATGTGACGGGGAAAACCTAAGCCAGTTATCCATCCACAGACAGCTGTTTCGGGTGTTGCCCCTCATCAGTGCGGAGTAGGATTCTGGCTAACCGGGAGCAATGCCTCGGAGACCACCCAAACATAACAATAGCTGATCTCCTCAGGTAGACCAGCTACAAAAAACAGCACAGAGCCTCACTTAAGAGTCTCAACACAGCAATCCGAAGTGCAAAGTTCCCAGGGAAAAGGGAATATGCAAAATAAATGTGGAGCCCCAGTTATGGGTCTACAACAGAATGAAAGCCAGATATCCCTCAAAGGAAGGAAAACCAAGCAAAGGGGTGTCTCCATTACAGAGATCACCAAATCCACCATATTAAGTGGCCCCTATGTCAAGATCCCGCTTTTTTTACAAGCTTGAAGTATGTGACAGGAAAAACCTAAACCAGTTATCCATCCACAGACAGCTGATTCGGGGTGTTGCCACTCATCAGTGCGGAGTAGGATTCTGGCTAACCGGGAGCAATGCCTCGGAGACCACCCAAACCCAACAATAGCTGATCTCCTCAGGGAGACCAGCTACAACAAACACAGCGGAGCCTCACTTAAGAGTCTCAACACAGCAATCCGAAGTGCAAAGTTCCCTGGGAAAAGGGAATATGCAAAATAAATGTGGAGCCCCAGTTATGGGTCTACAACACAATGAAAGCCAGATATCCCTCAAAGGAAGGAAAACCAAGCAAATGGGTGTCTCCATTACAAAGATCACAAAATCCAAAATATTAAGTAGCCTCTATGTCAAGATCCCGCTTTTTTACAAGCTTTAAGGATGTGACGGGGAAAACCTAAGCCAGTTATCCATCCACAGACAGCTGTTTCGGGATGTTGCCCCTCATCAGTGCGGAGTAGGATTCTGGCTAACCGGGAGCAATGCCTCGGAGACCACCCAAACACAACAATAGCTGATCTCCTCAGGGAGACCAGCTACAAAAACACCGCAGAGCCTCACTTAAGAGTCTCAACACAGCAATCCGAAGTGCAAAGTTCCCTGGGAAAAGGGAATATGCAAAATAAATGTGGAGCCCCAGTTATGGGTCTACAACACAATGAAAGCCAGATATCCCTCAAAGGAAGGAAAACCAAGCAAAGGGGTGTCTCCATTACAGAGATCACCAAATCCACCATATTAAGTGGCCCCTATGTCAAGATCCCGCTTTTTTTTACAAGCTTTAAGAATGTGACGGGGAAAACCTAAGCCAGTTATCCATCCACAGACAGCTGTTTCGGGGTGTTGCCCCTCATCAGTGCGGAGTAGGATTCTGGCTAACCGGGAGCAATGCCTCGGAGACCACCCAAACACAACAATAGCTAGCTGATCTCCTCAGGGAGACCAGCTACAAAAAACACCGCGGAGCCTCACTTAAGAGTCTCAACACAGCAATCCGAAGTGCAAAGTTCCCTGGGAAAAGGGAATATGCAAAATAAATGTGGAGCCCCAGTTATGGGTCTACAACATAATGAAAGCCAGATATCCCTCCAAGGAAGGAAAACCAAGCAAAGGGGAGTCTCCATTACAGAGATCACAAAATCCACCATATTAAGTGGCCCCTATGTCAAGATCCCGCTTTTTTACAAGCTTTAAGGATGTGACGGGGAAAACCTAAGCCAGTTATCCATCCACAGACAGCTGTTTCGGGGTGTTGCCCCTCATCAGTGCGGAGTAGGATTCTGGCTAACCGGGAGCAATGCCTCGGAGACCACCCAAACACAACAATAGCTGATCTCCTCAGGGAGACCAGCTACAAAAACACCGCGGAGCCTCACTTAAGAGTCTCAACACAGCAATCCGAAGTGCAAAGTTCCCTGGGAAAAGGGAATATGCAAAATAAATGTGGAGCCCCAGTTATGGGTCTACAACACAATGAAAGCCAGATATCCCTCAAAGGAAGGAAAACCAAGCAAAGGGGTGTCTCCATTACAGAGATCACCAAATCCACCATATTAAGTGACCCCTATGTCAAGATCCCGCTTTTTTACAAAGCTTGAAGGATGTGACAGGAAAACCTAAACCAGTTATCCATCCACAGACAGCTGATTCGGGGTGTTGCCACTCATCAGTGCGGAGTAGGATTCTGGCTAACCGGGAGCAATGCCTCGGAGACCACCCAAACACAACAATAGCTGATCTCCTCAGGGAGACCAGCGACAAAAACACAGCGGAGCCTCACTTAAGAGTCTCAACACAGCAATCCGAAGTGCAAAGTTCCCTGGGAAAAGGGAATATGCAAAATAAATGTGGAGCACCAGTTATGGTTCTACAACACAATGAAAGCCAGATATCCCTCAAAGGAAGGAAAACCAAGCAAAGGGGTTTCTCCATTACAAAGATCACCAAATCCACAATATTAAGTGGCCCCTATGTCAAGATCCCGCTTTTTTACAAGCTTTAAGGATGTGACAGGGAAAACCTAAGCCAGTTATCCATCCACAGACAGCTGTTTCGTGGTGTTGCCACTCATCAGTGCGGAGTAGGATTCTGGCTAACCGGGAGCAATGACTCGGAGACCACACAAACACAACAATAGCTGATCTCCTCAGGGAGACCAGCTACAAAAACACAGCGGAGCCTCACTTAAGAGTCTCAACACAGCAATCCGAAGTGCAAAGTTCCCTGGGAAAAGGGAATATGCAAAATTAATGTGGAACCCAAGTTATGTGTCAACAACACAATGTAAGCCAGATATCCCTCAAAGGAAGGAAAACCAAGCAAAGGGGTGTCTCCATTACAGAGATCACCAAATCCACCATATTAAGTGGCCTCTATGTCAAGATCCCGCTTTTTTTACAAGCTTTAAGGATGTGACGGGGAAAACCTAAGCCAGTTGTCCATCCACAGACAGCTGTTTCGGGGTGTTGCCCCTCATCAGGGCGGAGTAGGATTCTGGCTAACCGGGAGCAATGCCTCGGAGACCACCCAAACACAACAATAGCTGATCTCCTCAGGGAGACCAGCTACAAAACACAGCGGAGCCTCACTTAAGAGTCTCAACACAGCAATCCGAAGTGCAAAGTTCCCTGGGAAAAGGGAATATGCAAAATAAATGTGGTGCCCCAGTTATGGGTCTACAACACAATGAAAGCCAGATATCCCTCAAAGGAAGGAAAACCAAGCAAAGAGGTGTCTCCAGTACAGAGATCACCAAATCCACCATATTAAGTGGCCCCTATGTCAAGATCCTGTTTTTTTTACAAGCTTTAAGGATGTGACTGGGAAAACCTAAGACAGTTATCCATCCACAGACAGCTGTTTCGATGTGTTGCCCCTCATCAGTGAGGAGTAGGATTCCGCAAATGTTCGCGAACGGGCGAACCGCCATAGACTTCAATTGGCAGGCGAATTTTAAAACCCACAGGGACTCTTTCTGGCCACAATAGTGATGAGAAAGTTGTTTCAAGGGGTCTAACACCTGGACTGTGGCATGCCGGAGGGGGATCTATGGCAAAACTCTCATGGAAAATTACGTAGTGGACGTAGAGTCGGGTTCTAATCCATAAAGGGCATAAATCAACTAACATTCCTAAATTGTTTGGAATAACGTGCTTTAAAACATCCAGTGTGTGTATACGATCAGGTATGATGTTGTATCGATCAGGTAGTGTAAGGGTTACGCCCGCTTCACTGACATTGACAGACCAAACTCCCTTTTAATGCACCGCAAACAGTTCATTTGCACAACCGCAAACTCCCCATTTGCACAAGGTTGGATACCAAGCCAGCCACGTCCCGGTGATGTCATTGAAGGTTTCTTCCTCCACCCAGCCACGTACAACACCAAGGGTCCCCAAAAGATGAATTGAATTGATTTTTCGAACGGTGAGATGGTTAAAAAACGCTGGCTCCCTCCTCCAATTTACTGTCACACCCGATATGAGTATAATTTTCTGTAGTACTATTCTCATCAGTTTAATCCCTCTAACGTCCCCAATCTGGGGGCCATTTATTGAATAGATTTTTCGAACGGGGAGATGGTTAAAAACGCTGGCTCCCTCCACTCTGTTTTAAACCATGGTGACTGCGTCTGCGCCGTGCAATTTACTGTCACACCCGATATGAGTGGTATTTTCTGTAGTACTATTCTCATCAGTTTAATCCCTCTAACGTCCCCAATCTGGGGGCCATTTATTGAATAGATTTTTCGAACGGGAGATGGTTAAAAAACGCTGGCTCCCTCCACTCTGTTTTAAACCACGGTCACTGCGTCTGCGCCGTGTAATTTACTGTCACACCCGATATGAGTGGTATTTTCTGTAGTACTATTCGCATCAGTTTAATCCCTCTAACGTACCCAATCTGGGGTCCATTTATTGAATAGATTTTTCGAACGGGGAGATGGTTAAAAACGCTGGCTCCCTCCACTCTGTTTTAAACCACGGTCACTGTGTCTGCGCCGTGCAATTTACTGTCACACCCGATATGAGTGGTATTTTCTGTAGTACTATTCTCATCAGTTTAATCCCTCTAATGTCCCCGACTCCCCAATCTGGGGGTCATTTATTGAATAGATTTTTCGAACGGGAGATGGTTAAAAAACGCTGGCTCCCTCCACTCTGTTTTAAACCACGGTGACTGCGTCTGCGCCGTGCAATTTACTGTCACACCCGATATGAGTGGTATTTTCTGTAGTACTATTCTCATCAGTTTAATCCCTCTAACGTCCCCAATCTGGGGGCCATTTATTGAATAGATTTTTCGAACGGGGAGATGGTTAAAAAACGCTGGCTCCCTCCACTCTGTTTTTAAACCACGGTCACTGCGTCTGCGCCGTGCAATTTACTGTCACACCCGATATGAGTGGTATTTTCTGTAGTACTATTCTCATCAGTTTAATCCTCTAACGTCCCCAATCTGGGGTCCATTTATTGAATAGATTTTTCGAACGGGAGATGGTTAAAAAACGCTGGCTCCCTCCACTCTGTTTTAAACCACGGTCACTGCGTCTGCGCCGTGCAATTTACTGTCACACCCGATATGAGTGGTATTTTCTGTAGTACTATTCTCATCAGTTTAATCCCTCTAACATCCCCAATCTGGGGTCCATTTATTGAATAGATTTTTCGAACGGGAGATGGTTAAAAAACGCTGGCTCCCTCCACTCTGTTTTAAACCACGGTCACTGCGTCTGCGCCGTGCAATTTACTGTCACACCCGATATGAGTGGTATTTTCTGTAGTACTATTCTCATCAGTTTAATCCTCTAACGACTCCCCAATCTGGGGTCATTTATTGAATAGATTTTTCGAACGGGGAGATGGTTAAAAACGCTGGCTCCCTCCACTCTGTTTTAAACCACGGTCACTGCGTCTGCGCCGTGCAATTTACTGTCACACCCGATATGAGTGGTATTTTCTGTAGTACTATTCTCATCAGTTTAATCCTCTAACGTCCCCAATCTGGGGGCCATTTATTGAATAGATTTTTCGAACGGGAGATGGTTAAAAAATGCTGGCTCCCTCCACTCTGTTTTAAACCACGGTCACTGCGTCTGCGCCGTGCAATTTACTGTCACACCCGATATGAGTGGTATTTTCTGTAGTACTATTCTCATCAGTTTAATCCCTCTAACGTCCCCAATCTGGGGGCCATTTATTGAATAGATTTTTCGAACGGGGAGATGGTTAAAAAAACGCTGGCTCCCTCCACTCTGTTTTAAACCACGGTCACTGCGTCTGCGCCGTGTAATTTACTGTCACACCCGATATGAGTGGTATTTTCTGTAGTACTATTCGCATCAGTTTAATCCCTCTAACGTACCCAATCTGGGGGCCATTTATTGAATAGATTTTTCGAACGGGGAGATGGTTAAAAAAACGCTAGCTCCCTCCACTCTGTTTTAATCCACGGTCACTGCGTCTGCGCCGTGCAATTTACTGTCACACCCGATATGAGTGGTATTTTCTGTAGTACTATTCTCATCAGTTTAATCCCTCTAACGTCCCCGACTCCCCAATCTGGGGGCCATTTATTAAATAGATTTTTCGAACGGGGAGATGGTTAAAAAAACGCTGGCTCCCTCCACTCTGTTTTAAACCACGGTGACTGCGTCTGCGCCGTGCAATTTACTGTCACACCCGATATGAGTGGTATTTTCTGTAGTATTATTCTCATCAGTTTAATCCCTGTTACGTCCCATATCAGGGATTGCCTTTTGTGAAAAAAAAATTTAGGCCGGGTACCTTCGACTGCCTTCACAGTGACAGACCAAACTCTCATACACTAAACTGAATTGATTTCAGGAATCGGGAGATGGAAAAAACAGCTTGGTCGGTCCTCTTACTCCCAAATTGGGGCACTGCGCGTGCACAGAGCAATGTGCTGTGACACCCTATATGAGTGGTGTCTTAACTAGTACTATTGCTATCAGTTTAATCCCTGTTACGGACCCTATCCGGTCGAATTGATTAACCATTGTCGAATTAGCGAACCATTACGACATCATGAAATAATTTAGTTCTGAGCTCTGTACTTGCTTTGTATTGGAATTGATGGGGATTTTTTAATTGCCTGCATCATTTCTAATAAACTATTAAGAGACTTTATTATGATTTTTTATTTTATGTATTAAAAACCCATACAACATATAAAAAAAAGGTAAATTAATGTTTTTTCTATGAAATATTATCCAGCCGTCCGATCGCTTTTGGTCTGACCATAATGAAGCAACGGCCTTATCATCTGGGGTGTGGCAACATTGCCAACACACTTATAGAGGTGATGATGATTGCTTCATTGTGATACGCAAGCCCCTTCACCACAACAAGGTAACGATCACGAAGGGGAATTGACACTTGTATGTGCCTTTTTTTTGGTTTGTTTTTGCAGCCACAGTGCTGCACCATAGGACAGAAAAATTAGGCATGTACACATGCCTGAAAAATAATGGCACTGTTGCAGCCGCTATTGTAGCAGCGGCCGGAAAAATTTATGTTTTCCAGGCAGAAAAGTGACTAAAACATTGCGGCTTGAACCTTAGTTGGTGGTGGAGAATTCACAAAAGTCATCCGGTATGCAGACATTAAATACAGCAGCGTGGGGACCATTTTGAGGCCAAGGCATGTAATCAGGCCTTTTGTTAGTCAAACGTATCCCCCACTGTCAGTCCCTTCGGGATCCATGCCTCATTCATCTTTATGAAGGTGAGGTAATCAACACTTTTTTGACCGAGGCGACTTCTCTTGTCAGTGACAATGCCTCCTGCTGCACTGAAGGTCCTTTCTGACAGGACACTTGAAGCAGGGCAGGCCAGAAGTTATATCGCAAACTGGGATAGCTCAGGCCACAGGTCAAGCCTGCACACCCAGTAGTGAAGGGGTTCATTGCTCCTCAGAGTGTCGATATCTGCTGTTAAGGCGAGGTAGTCTGCTACCTGTCGGTCGAGTCGTTCTCTAAGGCTGGATCCTGAAGGGCTGTGGCGATGAGTAGGACTGAAAAAGCTCCGCATGTCCTCCATCAACAACACATCTGTAAATCGTCCAGTCCTTGCCGCCGTGGTAGGAGGAGGATTACACTCACCTCTTCCCCTGTTAGATTCCCGTTGTGCTGTGACATCCCCTTATAAGCTGTGTAAAGCATATTTTTTAGTTTGGTTTTGAACTGCTGCATCCTTTCCGACTTTCGGTAATTTGGTAACATTTATGCCACTTTCTGCTTATACCGGGGTCTAGTAGCGTGGCCACCCAGTACAGATCGTTCTCCTTTATCCTTTTTATACGTGGGTCCCTCAACAGACATGACAGCATGAAAGACCCCATTTGAACAAGGTTGGATGCAGAGCTACTCATTTCCCATTCCTCATCCTCACTGATGTCATTGACGGTCTGTTCTTCCCCCAGCCACGTACAACACCATGGGTCCCAGATAGGTGACAACAACGAGCACCCTGGGGTGCCTGCTGTGGTTGGTCTTCCTCCTCCTCAAAGCCGCCACATTCCTCCTCTGACTCCTCTTCCTCATACTCCTCTTCCAGCGTTGCTGCAGGTCCGGCAAGCGATGATGACAAGGCTGTTTCTGGTGGTGATGGTGACCACAACTCTTCCTCTTCCTCTTCACGCTCATCTACAGCCTGATCCAGAACTCTTCGCAGGGCACGCTCCAGGAAGAAAACAAATGGGATGAGGTCGCTGATGGTGCCTTCGGTGCGACTGACTAGGTTTGTCACCTCCTCAAAAGGACGCATAAGCCTACAGGCATTGCGCATGAGTGTCCAGTAACGTGGCAAAAGATTCCCAGCTCCGCAGAGGCTGTCCTAGCACCCCGGTCATACAGATACTCGTTGACGGCTTTTTCTTGTTGGAGCAGGCGGTCGAACATTAGGAGTGTTGAATTCCAACGTGTCGGGCTGTCGCATATCAAGCGTCTCACTGGCATGTTGTTTCGCCGCTGAATATCGGAAAAGTGCGCCATGGCCGTGTAGGAACGCCTGAAATGGCCACACACCTTTCTGGCCTGCTTGAGGACGTCCTGTAAGCCTGGGTACTTAGACACAAAACGTTGTACAATGAGATTCAACACATGTGCCATGCACGGCACATGTGACAACTTGCCCAAATTTAATGCCGCCAACAGATTGCTTCCATTGTCACACACCACTTTGCCGATCTCCAGTTGGTGCGGGGTCAGCCACTGATCCACCTGTGCGTTTAGGGCGGACAGGAGTGCTGGTCCTGTGTGGCTCTCTGCTTTCAGGCAAGTCAACCCCAAGATAGCGTGACACTGTCGTATCCGGGATGTGGAATAGCCCCTGGGGAGCTGGGGGAATCAGTTGATGTGCAGCCAGACGCCGCAGCAGAAGAGGACTCAGCCGAGGAGGATATTGAAGAGGATGGAGTAGGAGTAGAGGAGGTGGCAGTAGGTCTGCCTGCAAGTCGTGGTGGTGTCACCAACTCCGCTGCGGAGCCACGCATTCCATGCTTGTCAGCCGTCAGCAGGTTGACCCAATGCGCAGTATACGTGATATACCTGCCCTGACCGTGCTTTGCAGACCAGGTATCAGTGGTCAGATGGACCCTTGCCCCAACACTGTATGCCAGAGATGCCATGACTTCCTTTTCAATGACATGGTAGAGGTTTGGGATTGCCTTTTTGAAAAAAATTTCGTCCGGGTACCTTCCACTGTGGTGTCCCAATAGCGACAAATTTTTTGAAGGCCTCAGACTCTACCAGCTGGTATGGTAAAAGCTGGCGGGCTAAGAGTTCCGTCAAGCCAGCTGTCATTTGCCGGGCAAGGGGTGACTTTGTGACATTGGCTTCTTATGCTCAAACATGTCCTTGACAGACACCTGACTGTGGGCAGATGAGCAGGAACTGCTGAAGGTGAGAGATGGAGTGGCGGGTGGTTGAGAGGGGGCAGGGAGGACAGCAGTGGTTGACGTGGCTGAAGATGCTGGTGGGCACTGGCAGTGGGCACACTACAGTCAGTGGAAGTCAGCCTGACACACACTGGCAGGCAACTAACCTTAGATTAAAGTGTAAAAATTAAGTGCCTTTTTTTAAGCAAAGTCCTGTGCCACACGGGATGACAGGGGTGGGCACTGGCAGTGGGCACACTACAGTCAGTTGAAGTCGGCCTGACACACACTAGCAGCAGGCAAGCAGCTGAAATTACACTAAAGTGTAAAAATTAAATGCCTTTTTATGCAAAGTCCTGTGCCAGCCGGTATGAGTGGTGGGCACTGGCAGTGGGCACACTACAGTCAGTGGAAGTCAGCCTGACACACACTGGCAGGCAACTAACCTTAGATTAAAGTGTAAAAATTAAGTGCCTTTTTTTAAGCAAAGTCCTGTGCCACACGGGATGACAGGGGTGGGCACTGGCAGTGGGCACACTACAGTCAGTTGAAGTCGGCCTGACACACACTAGCAGCAGGCAAGCAGCTGAAATTACACTAAAGTGTAAAAATTAAATGCCTTTTTATGCAAAGTCCTGTGCCAGCCGGTATGAGTGGTGGGCACTGGCAGTGGGCACACTACAGTCAGTGGAAGTCAGCCTGACACACACTGGCAGGCAACTAACCTTAGATTAAAGTGTAAAAATGAAATGCCTTTTTTGATGCAAAGTCCTGTGCCACACGGAATGACAGGGGTGGGCACTGGCAGTGGGCACACTACAGTCTGTGGGCCTGCAGCTCCTCACACACAGGCAGGCCAGGCAACTGCAATATGTATATAAAGGAAAAAAAAAAGCAGACTAATGTTGCAGCCCTAAAAAGGGCTTTTTGGGGTGCTGTCAGGACGCTGTCCTTACAGCAGAGATCAGATGAGTCTTTCAGGACTGGAGTGGACACTGAATTCCCTAGCCTAGCTATTGATTTCCCAATTAAATCAGCAGCAACTACACTCTCCCTCCTCTCACTAAGACTGCAGCTTCAGAATGAATCTAAAATGGATGCTGTGCAGGAGGTGGGAGGGTCTGGGAGGGAGGGTATGCTGCTGATTGGCTGGAATGTGTCTGCTGACTGTGAGGTACAGGGTCAAAGTTTGCTCAATGATGATGTATAGGGGCGGACCGAACATTGCATATGTTCGCCCGACAGAGGCGAACGCGAAAAAGCTATGTTCGCCGGCGGATAGTTCAGGCCATCTCTACCCCTCATCAGTGAGGAGTAGGATTCTGGCTAACTGGGAGCAATGCCTCTAAGACCACCCAAACACAACAATAGCTGATCTCCTCAGGGAGACCAGCTACAAAAACACCGTGGAGCCTCACTTAAGAGTCTCAACACAGCAATCCGAAGTGCAAAGTTCCCTGGGAAAAGGGAATATGCAAAATAAATGTGGAGCCCCAGTTATGGGTCTACAACACAATGAAAGCCAGATATCCCTCAAAGGAAGGAAAACCAAGCAAAGGGGTGTCTCCATTGCAGAGATCACCAAATCCACCGCATTAAGTGGTCCCTATGTCAAGATCCCACTTTTTTTACAAGCTTGAAGGATGTGATGGGAAAAACCTAAGCCAGTTATCCATCCACAGACAGCTGTTTCGTGGTGTTGCCACTCATCAGTGCGGAGTAGGATTCTGGCTAACCTGGAGCAATGCCTCGGAGACCACCCAAACACAACAATAGCTGATCTCCTCAGGAGACCAGCTACAAAAACACCGCGGAGCCACACTTAAGAGTCTCAACACAGCAATCCGAAGTGCAAAATTTCTTGGGAAAAGGGAATATGCAAAGTAAATGTGGAGTACCAGTTATGGGTCTACAACACAATGAAAGCCAGATATCCCTCAAAGTAAGGAAAACCAAGCAAAGGGGTGTCTCCATTACAGAGATCATCAAATCCACCATATTAAGTAGCCCCTATGTGAAAATCTCGCTTTTTTTAAAAGCTTTAAGGATGTGACGGGGAAAACCTAAGCCAGTTATCCATCCACAGACAGCTGTTTCGGGGTGTTGCCCCTCATCAGTGCGGAGTAGGATTCTGGCTACCGGGAGCAATGCCTCGGAGACCACCCAAACACAACAATAGCTGATCTCCTCAGGGAGACCAGCTACAAAAAACACTGCGGAGCCTAACTTAAGAGTCTCAACACAGCAATCTAAAGTGCAAAGCTCCCTGGGAAAAGGGAATATGCAAAATAAATGTGGAGCCCCAGTTATGGGTCTACAACACATTGAAAGCCAGATATCCCTCAAAGGAAGGAAAACCAAGCAAAGGCGTGTCTCCATTACAAAGATCACCAAATCCACCATATTAAGTGGCCCCTATGTCAAGATCCCGCTTTTTTACAAGCTTTAAGGATGTGACGGGGAAAACCTAAGCCAGTTATCCATCCACAGACAGCTGTTTCGGGTGTTGCCCCTCATCAGTGCGGAGTAGGATTCTGGCTAACCGGGAGCAATGCCTCGGAGACCACCCAAACACAACAATAGCTGATCTCCTCAGGGAGACCTGCTACAAAAAACACTGCGGAGCCTAACTTAAGAGTCTCAACACAGCAATCCAAAGTACAAAGCTCCCTGGGAAAAGGGAATATGCAAAATAAATGTGGAGCCCCAGTTATGGGTCTACAACACAATGAAAGCCAGATATCCCTCAAAGGAAGGAAAACCAAGCAAAAGGGTGTCTCCATTACAGAGATCACAAAATCCACCATATTAAGTGGCCCCTATGTCAAGATCCCACTTTTTTTACAAGCTTTAAGGATGTGACGGGGAAAACCTAAGCCAGTTATCCATCCACAGACAGCTGTTTCAGGGTGTTGCTCCTCATCAGTGCGGAGTAGGATTCTGGCTAACCGGGAGCAATACCTCGGAGACCACCCAAACATAACAATAGCTGATCTCCTCAGGGAGACCAGCTACAAAAAAAAAACGCGGAGCCTCACTTAAGAGTCTCAACACAGCAATCCGAAGTGCAAAATTTCTTGGGAAAAGGGAATATGCAAAATAAATGTGGAGCACCAGTTATAGGTTTACAACACAATGAAAGCCAGATATCCCTCAAAGGAAGGAAAACCAAGCAAAGAGGTGTCTCCATTACAGAGATCACCAAATCCACCATATTAAGTGGCCCCTATGTCAAGATCCCGCTTTTTTTACAAGCTATAAGGATGTGAAGGGGAAAACCTAAGCCAGTTATCCATCCGCAGACATCTGTTTCGGGGTGTTGCCCCTCATCAGTGCGGAGTAGGATTCTGGCTAACCTGGAGCAATGCCTCGGAGACCACCCAAACACAACAATAGCTGATCTCCTCAGGAGACCAGCTACAAAAACACCGCGGAGCCTCACTTAAGAGTCTCAACACAGCAATCCGAAGTGCAAAGTTCCCTGGGAAAAGGGAATATGCAAAATAAATGTGGAGCCCCAGTTATGGGTCTACAACACAATGAAAGCCAGATATCCCTCAAAGGAAGGAAAACCAAGCAAAAGGGTGTCTCCATTACAGAGATCACCAAATCCACCATATTAAGTGGCCACTATGTCAAGATCCCGCTTTTTTACAAGCTTTAAGGATGTGACGGGGAAAACCTAAGCCAGTTATCCATCCACAGACAGCTGTTTCGGGTGTTGCCCCTCATCAGTGCGGAGTAGGATTCTGGCTAACCTGGAGCAATGCCTCGGAGACCACCCAAACACAACAATAGCTGATCTCCTCAGGGAGACCAGCTACAAAAACACTGCGGAGCCTCACTTAAGAGTCTCAACACAGCAATCCGAAGTGCAAAGTTCCCTGGGAAAAGGGAATATGCAAAATAAATGTGGAGCCCCAGTTATGGGTCTACAACACAATGAAAGCCAGATATCCCTCAAAGGAAGGAAAACCAAGCAAAGGGGTGTCTCCATTACAGAGATCACCAAATCCACCATATTAAGTGGCCCCTATGTCAAGATCCCGCTTTTTTACAAGCTTTAAGGATGTGACAGGGAAAACCTAAGCCAGTTATCCATCCACAGACAGCTGTTTCGGGGTGTTGCCCCTCATCAGTGCGGAGTAGGATTCTGGCTAACCGGGAGCAATGGCTCGGAGACCACCCAAACACAACAATAGCTGATCTCCTCAGGGAGACCAGCTACAAAAACACCGCGGAGCCTCACTTAAGAGTCTCAACACAGCAATCCGAAGTGCAAAGTTCCCTGGGAAAAGGGAATATGCAAAATAAATGTGGAGCCCCAGTTATGGGTCTACAACACAATGAAAGCCAGATATCCCTCAAAGGAAGGAAAACCAAGCAAAGGGGTGTCTCCATTACAGAGATCACCAAATCCACCATATTAAGTGGCCCCTATGTCAAGATCCCGCTTTTTTACAAGCTTTAAGGATGTGACGGGGAAAACCTAAGCCAGTTATCCATCCACAGACAGCTGTTTCGGGGTGTTGCCCCTCATCAGTGCGGAGTAGGATTCTGGCTAACCGGGAGCAATGCCTCGGAGACCACCCAAACACAACAATAGCTGATCTCCTCAGGGAGACCAGCTACAAAAACACCGCGGAGCCTCACTTAAGAGTCTCAACACAGCAATCCGAAGTGCAAAGTTCCCTGGGAAAAGGGAATATGCAAAATAAATGTGGAGCCCCAGTTATGGGTCTACAACACAATGAAAGCCAGATATCCCTCAAAGGAAGGAAAACCAAGCAAAGGGGTGTCTCCATTACAGAGATCACCAAATCCACCATATTAAGTGGCCCCTATGTCAAGATCCCGCTTTTTTACAAGCTATAAGGATGTGAAGGGGAAAACCTAAGCCAGTTATCCATCCACAGACAGCTGTTTCGGGTGTTGCCCCTCATCAGTGCGGAGTAGGATTCTGGCTAACCTGGAGCAATGCCTCGGAGACCACCCAAACACAACAATAGCTGATCTCCTCAGGGAGACCAGCTACAAAAACACTGCGGAGCCTCACTTAAGAGTCTCAACACAGCAATCCGAAGTGCAAAGTTCCCTGGGAAAAGGGAATATGCAAAATAAATGTGGATCCCCAGTTATGGGTCTACAACACAATGAAAGCCAGATATCCCTCAAAGGAAGGAAAACCAAGCAAAATGGTGTCTCCATTACAGAGATCACCAAATCCACCATATTAAGTGGCCCCTATGTCAAGATCCCGCTTTTTTACAAGCTTTAAGGATGTGACGGGGAAAACCTAAGCCAGTTATCCATCCACAGACAGCTGTTTCGGGGTGTTGCCCCTCATCAGTGCGGAGTAGGATTCTGGCTAACCTGGAGCAATGCCTCGGAGACCACCCAAACACAACAATAGCTGATCTCCTCAGGGAGACCAGCTACAAAAACACCGCGGAGCCTCACTTAAGAGTCTCAACACAGCAATCCGAAGTGCAAAGTTCCCTGGGAAAAGGGAATATGCAAAATAAATGTGGAGCCCCAGTTATGGGTCTACAACACAATGAAAGCCACATATCCCTCAAAGGAAGGAAAACCAAGCAAAGGGGTGTCTCCATTACAGAGATCACCAAATCCACAATATTAAGTGGCCCCTATGTCAAGATCCCGCTTTTTTACAAGCTTTAAGGATGTGACGGGGAAAACCTAAGCCAGTTATCCATCCACAGACAGCTGGTTCGGGTGTTGCCCCTCATCAGTGCGGAGTAGGATTCTGGCTAACCTGGAGCAATGCCTCGGAGACCACCCAAACACAACAATAGCTGATCTCCTCAGGGAGACCAGCTACAAAAACACCGCGGAGCCTCACTTAAGAGTCTCAACACAGCAATCCGAAGTGCAAAATTCCCTGGGAAAAGGGAATATACAAAATAAACGTGGAGCCCCAGTTATGGGTCTACAACACAATGAAAGCCAGATATCCCTCAAAGGAAGGAAAACCAAGCAAAGGGGTGTCTCCATTACAGAGATCACCAAATCCACCATATTAAGTGGCCCCTATGTCAAGATCCCACTTTTTTTTTACAAGCTATAAGGATGTGAAGGGAAAACCTAAGCCAGTTATCCATCCACAGACAGCTGTTTCGAGGTGTTGCCCCTCATCAGTGCGCAGTAGGATTCTGGCTAACCTGGAGCAATGCCTCGGAGACCACCCAAACACAACAATAGCTGATCTCCTCAGGGAGACCAGCTACAAAACACCGCGGAGCCTCACTTAAGAGTCTCAACACAGCAATCCGAAGTGCAAAGTTCCCTGGGAAAAGGGAATATGCAAAATAAATGTGGATCCCCAGTTATGGGTCTACAACACAATGAAAGCCAGATATCCCTCAAAGGAATGAAAACCAAGAAAAATGGTGTCTCCATTACAGAGATCACCAAATCCACCATATTAAGTGGCCCCTATGTCAAAATCCCGATTTTTTTACAAGCTATAAGGATGTGAAGGGGAAAACCTAAGCCAGTTAACCATCCACAGACAGCTGTTTCGGGGTGTTGCCCCTCATCAGTGCGCAGTAGGATTCTGGCTAACCTGGAGCAATGCCTCAGAAACCACCCAAACACAACAATAGCTGATCTCCTCAGGGAGACCAGCTACAAAAAAAACTGCAGAGCCTCACTTAAGATTCTCAACACAGCAATCCGAAGTGAAAAGTTCCCTGGGAAAAGGGAATATGCACAATAAATGTGGAGCCCCAGTTATGGGTCTACAACACAATGAAAGCCAGATATCCCTCAAAGCAAGGAAAACCAAGCAAAATGGTGTCTCCATTACAGAGATCACCAAATCCACCATATTAAGTGGCCACTATGTCAAGATCCCGCTTTTTTACAAGCTTTAAGGATGTGACGAGGAAAACCTAAGCCAGTTATCCATCCACAGACAGCTGTTTCGGGGTGTTGCCCCTCATCAGTGCGGAGTAGGATTCTGGCTAACCTGGAGCAATGCCTCGGAGACCACCCAAACACAACAATAGCTGATCTCCTCAGGGAGACCAGCTACAAAAACACCACGGAGCCACACTTAAGAGTCTCAACACAGCAATCCGAAGTGCAAAGTTCCCTGGGAAAAGGGAATATGCAAAATAAATGTGGAGCCCCAGTTATGGGTCTACAACACAATGAAAGCCAGATATCCCTCAAAGGAAGGAAAACCAAGCAAAGGGGTGTCTCCATTACAGAGATCACCAAATCCACCATATTAAGTGGCCCCTATGTCAAGATCCCGCTTTTTTACAAGCTTTAAGGATGTGACAGGGAAAACCTAAGCCAGTTATCCATCCACAGACAGCTGTTTCGGGGTGTTGCCCCTCATCAGTGCGGAGTAGGATTCTGGCTAACCTGGAGCAATGCCTCGGAGACCACCCAAACACAACAATAGCTGATCTCCTCAGGGAGACCAGCTACAAAAACACCGCGGAGCCTCACTTAAGAGTCTCAACACAGCAATCCGAAGTGCAAAGTTCCCTGGGAAAAGGGAATATGCAAAATAAATGTGGATCCCCAGTTATGGGTCTACAACACAATGAAAGCCAGATATCCCTCAAAGGAAGGAAAACCAAGCAAAATGGTGTCTCCATTACAGAGATCACCAAATCCACCATATTAAGTGGCCCCTATGTCAAGATCCCGCTTTTTTACAAGCTTTAAGGATGTGACAGGGAAAACCTAAGCCAGTTATCCATCCACAGACAGCTGTTTCGGGTGTTGCCCCTCATCAGTGCGGAGTAGGATTCTGGCTAACCGGGAGCAATGCCTCGGAGACCACCCAAACACAACAATAGCTGATCTCCTCAGGGAGACCAGCTACAAAAACACCGCGGAGCCTCACTTAAGAGTCTCAACACAGCAATCCGAAGTGCAAAGTTCCCTGGGAAAAGGGAATATGCAAAATAAATGTGGAGCCCCAGTTATGGGTCTACAACACAATGAAAGCCAGATATCCCTCAAAGGAAGGAAAACCAAGCAAAGAGGTGTCTCCATTACAGAGATCACCAAATCCACCATATTAAGTGGCCCCTATGTCAAGATCCCGCTTTTTTACAAGCTTTAAGGATGTGACAGGGAAAACCTAAGCCAGTTATCCATCCACAGACAGCTGTTTCGAGGTGTTGCCCCTCATCAGTGCGGAGTAGGATTCTGGCTAACCGGGAGCAATGCCTCGGAGACCACCCAAACACAACAATAGCTGATCTCCTCAGGGAGACCAGCTACAAAACACCAGCGGAGCCTCACTTAAGAGTCTCAACACAGCAATCCGAAGTGCAAAGTTCCCTGGGAAAAGGGAATATGCAAAATAAATGTGGAGCCCCAGTTATGGGTCTACAACACAATGAAAGCCAGATATCCCTCAAAGGAAGGAAAACCAAGCAAAGTGGTGTCTCCATTACAGAGATCACCAAATCCACCATATTAAGTGGCCCCTATGTCAAGATCCCGCTTTTTTACAAGCTTTAAGGATGTGACAGGGAAAACCTAAGCCAGTTATCCATCCACAGACAGCTGTTTCGGGGTGTTGCCCCTCATCAGTGCGGAGTAGGATTCTGGCTAACCGGGAGCAATGCCTCGGAGACCACCCAAACACAACAATAGCTGATCTCCTCAGGGAGACCAGCTACAAAACACCGCGGAGCCTCACTTAAGAGTCTCAACACAGCAATCCGAAGTGCAAAGTTCCCTGGGAAAAGGGAATATGCAAAATAAATGTGGAGCCCCAGTTATGGGTCTACAACACAATGAAAGCCAGATATCCCTCAAAGGAAGGAAAACCAAGCAAAGGGTGTCTCCATTACAGAGATCACCAAATCCACCATATTAAGTGGCCCCTATGTCAAGATCCCGCTTTTTTTACAAGCTTTAAGGATGTGACGGGAAAACCTAAGCCAGTTATCCATCCACAGACAGCTGTTTCGAGGTGTTGCCCCTCATCAGTGCGGAGTAGGATTCTGGCTAACCGGGAGCAATGCCTCGGAGACCACCCAAACACAACAATAGCTGATCTCCTCAGGGAGACCAGCTACAAAAAACACCGCGGAGCCTCACTTAAGAGTCTCAACACAGCAATCCGAAGTGCAAAGTTCCCTGGGAAAAGGGAATATGCAAAATAAATGTGGAGCCCCAGTTATGGGTCTACAACACAATGAAAGCCAGATATCCCTCAAAGGAAGGAAAACCAAGCAAAGTGGTGTCTCCATTACAGAGATCACCAAATCCACCATATTAAGTGGCCCCTATGTCAAGATCCCGCTTTTTTACAAGCTTTAAGGATGTGACGGGAAAACCTAAGCCAGTTATCCATCCACAGACAGCTGTTTCGGGGTGTTGCCCCTCATCAGTGCGGAGTAGGATTCTGGCTAACCTGGAGCAATGCCTCGGAGACCACCCAAACACAACAATAGCTGATCTCCTCAGGGAGACCAGCTACAAAAACACCGCGGAGCCTCACTTAAGAGTCTCAACACAGCAATCCGAAGTGCAAAGTTCCCTGGGAAAAGGGAATATGCAAAATAAATGTGGAGCCCCAGTTATGGGTCTACAACACAATGAAAGCCAGATATCCCTCAAAGGAAGGAAAACCAAGCAAAGGGGTGTCTCCATTACAGAGATCACCAAATCCACCATATTAAGTGGCCCCTATGTCAAGATCCCGCTTTTTTACAAGCTTTAAGGATGTGACGGGGAAAACCTAAGCCAGTTATCCATCCACAGACAGCTGTTTCGGGTGTTGCCCCTCATCAGTGCGGAGTAGGATTCTGGCTAACCGGGAGCAATGCCTCGGAGACCACCCAAACACAACAATAGCTGATCTCCTCAGGAGACCAGCTACAAAAACACCGCGGAGCCTCACTTAAGAGTCTCAACACAGCAATCCGAAGTGCAAAGTTCCCTGGGAAAAGGGAATATGCAAAATAAATGTGGAGCCCCAGTTATGGGTCTACAACACAATGAAAGCCAGATATCCCTCAAAGGAAGGAAAACCAAGCAAAGGGGTGTCTCCATTACAGAGATCACCAAATCCACCATATTAAGTGGCCCCTATGTCAAGATCCCGCTTTTTTTACAAGCTATAAGGATGTGAAGGGGAAAACCTAAGCCAGTTATCCATCCACAGACAGCTGTTTCGGGTGTTGCCCCTCATCAGTGCGGAGTAGGATTCTGGCTAACCTGGAGCAATGCCTCGGAGACCACCCAAACACAACAATAGCTGATCTCCTCAGGAGACCAGCTACAAAAAACACGCGGAGCCTCACTTAAGAGTCTCAACACAGCAATCCGAAGTGCAAAGTTCCCTGGGAAAAGGGAATATGCAAAATAAATGTGGAGCCCCAGTTATGGGTCTACAACACAATGAAAGCCAGATATCCCTCAAAGGAAGGAAAAC
>JAKVIS010001006.1:0-43172 GCA_033119425.1 Bufotes viridis
GGGTGTAATCCTCAGTATCTGATCTTATTCTGTATATATATACACTGCACAGTACCACTTCTCCTGTATACCGGGTGTAATCCTCAGTATCTGCTCTTATTCTGTATATATTGTGAGGCAGTGACAGGCCTCATGGCTGATAGGAGAGAGCGATGGCAGGTACGTGTCACCGAGGTTGCTGGCCTCGGTGGGGTGAGAGCCGGATTTTGTTGTCTGCAGCAGCTAGTGCTGTCAGACTCTGTTAGTTAGTTTGGCTGCAAAGCCAATCCGGGCCGGCTCTTACTGGGAGTAGGCAAAGAGCTGGGTGGGTGCCTACTCCCCACGGTCCAGTCCGGACTTTATCCGGCCCTTTAAAAAGGCAGCCTCCTTAGCAGCTGGGGGTGATTTTCCTGGAGCTGCTAATAGTGCTGGGAGCTGAGGGCTGTTGTTTGGGACCCACGGCTGGAGCCAAGCTGGAGGGCTCAGACCCCTGTGAAACCGAACAGGCTGCCTGGAAAAGCCGCACGGGTGCGGTGTGTGTGATACAGTGTTGTAGGTGAGTCAGGGACACACTGTGTTAAGTTAGAGCCCAGCCGGGCAGGTGTTTGTTTTGCATTTCATTTATTTATGTTGATGCTGAGACAATAAAGCGATGTTTGGCCCCTAAAGCTGCAGTGGACAACAGTCTGTATGTGAACGATCCTCGAGACCAGAGCTAAACCCCACATTTGGTGTCGGATGCGGGCAGTCGTCCCTGCTGAAAAAGGCAAAGTGTTGCTAGGGGCAACGACCTGACAGAAAAGAGCAGGTGCTGCTGGAAAACTGCTGGTGTTAATCTGGACTTATTTTCTTCTGTGGTGCAAGCTGTGTTCGTATTTAAAGGGCCAGAAGCACAATAAAAGAAACTGACCTGTGGAAATTTTTGGTCAAAATGGCGACCTGGGTGAAAGATGGTCTGGTTTGGCGGAAAACCGAGGCCACAGAGAAAATAATAGAGCAGCTGGTGCGGGAAACTAATTGCATGTTGAGGAAGTCAAGTGCTGCACTCAGAGAGGCTGCTCTGAATCGTAGTGGACTGTTCGAGGTAATATGTGCCGTTGCCAAGGGCAACCGTCGGGAAGACAAAGAGGTGGAGAGCGGTGCGTTTCTCAGGAGTGCCTATTTTCCCTGCGACTGTGCACAGAATCTTAAAGGGTGCGGCTGGAATGTCCGTCCGGGAAAAGACAGGAGACAAGTCCAAGGCGTCTCCCATGGCTACTACTGCATTGAGGAGACGGGTGATGACCGTGCCGAGTCAGTGACGACAATCGGTAAGACTGTTCCGGTTGATTATTTTGTGGCAGACCCAGTGACAGTGAGCCGGCGGCAGTTGCTACCTGCCGGGCCGGTGAAGTGATAAAGCGCTGCAGCGTAAAAATGTCTCAAAAAGAGTGACTATAGGAAAATGCTGTGTCTGAACAGGCGGGAAGGCCTGTTGCGGTTGCTCCATCGCAGGAACCTGCAGAGGAGAAGCTCAGGGTGTTGTCTAAAGTGCCTGTGACCAAGGCTAGATTTGGGATGGCGAAAATCAGAGATCCCATGCTAGCCTGGGTAAGAGGTAGAATGATGTCTGTCCGGGACAATTATGTGAATCCTGTGGACTGTCCAGTGGTCCTCACGGAGGGTGAGACCACGGTGGGAACAGGGACTGATGGAGTTGATGTTGCAAATGTGCTCATGCATGATGTAATGTGGGGCAATGGAGACACTTCTGTGGGAAGTAATGAAGCTCCTACAGAACCTGTACCTGTCCCTTTAAGTGAAGGTGTAAGGCAAATGCAAATAGAAAGCAATGGTTTAAGTGAAATGACCATTAGAAATAATGGTGCAGACACGGTGCCAAGGGAAGGTGCAAAGTTTGTTGAAATGTGTAATGATATGTGTGACGATGATATACCTGCTCCTTTAAAGGGTGTGATCAGGGAAGAAGCTCCCCTGTTGGTAAAAATGTGGATGGTATAAAAATGCTAATTGATGTTGAGAGCTCACCACTGAGGGAAACCACTGTGAAAAATGTGCAAGTACATGGGGCAGGCCTAGAGGGTGTACCACACGTACTAGAAGTGGATATGCAGTCTCCACAGATCTCCATGGTTAATAAAATGTCCCAGGTGGGGATTAGCTCATCGGTGCCCCTAGAGGACAGGATTGAGAATGACACGAGCGGTATATATAACGCATGTTCTGTGACCGATAGCAACTCAGAGAGAAAGGCTGCCATGCCGAGGTCTTGCCAAACTAAAGTGGTTACTAGTAGCGACCAGGTGACAGTTATATCTGACGAGACGAGAGTTCAGTCGGGTGACGTCAGCCTAGTGTCTGAAGCTCATATCCAGACAGTCTTAGATGACCTGACAGGACAGTACAGCTGCAAACCGGAGGCTGACCTCCCTCTCGCCACATGGTCCCTAGATACGATAGAGAAGGGACTAGCTGTCGTCACAGAGTCACCGAAGAAGGCTGCAGAAGGGTCAAAAGAGAGACCCCGGAAAGGCAGTGAACTGAAGGGTCTACCTCCTGGTGTCCTGGGGAAGGAAAAGACTCCAGAAAGACACAAAAGTCTATAGTAGACCTCGACAATGGGTTTGAAGAGTCCCTGGGTGAAAATCCCACAGAGTGTCTAAAGAAGAATGGTGGTACTCCTACAACTGCTGTTACCCCAGAACAGAGTGAAGAGCAGCTGGACCAGAAGGCCCAAGAGCGGGCGCTGCTAACAAGCTGGTGGGGAAAACTGAGAAGACGACCAAGGCCCTCTCCTTGGCTAGAGCCCTTGAAAAGCGCCTAAGGAGCGAGATGAATTGGAGTGGCTGAACAAGCAACTCAGAGCAGAGATGGAAGATCTCAGGAGCTCAAAAGATGGCGTCTATGAGTTGGAGAGGCCTAAGCGTTCTCCTGCGCAGCAGGTGGAAGAAAATGAGATACCTGAAGAGGAAGCTCCTCTAAAAGATGCCAAGAAGTCAGAGCCTGTTAGGAATGGGTCTGGAGATGGTGGCGCCGTGGTGCCGGCCGAGGCAGAGAAGGTGAAAGATGTATCTGCTGAACCAGATGATGGTGCTGAGGTGGATGCAGAAGCCCAGAGACTCGTGGCAGTGTGTGGCCAGGACCTGGTCGTGAAAGACATTCCCTCTGCTGTCAATGCCTTCCAGAAAGCCAGCAGTCTGCTGGGAAGAAATACGGGGGACCGACGACCAGTATGAGGGTGCTGTCTACTCCGATGGGCTGACTCTCCTGAATCCTGCCCGAAAGGAGAACCATATCCTGGATAAACCTTGGCAGGGATTGCCAGAAGATGATGAGTCTGATACGGACTCTGATGTCCCAAGTACCTCCGTCCTTAAAGAGAAAGAGGAGGAGGCGGAGCTAAGAATGCAAGTATGTGATGCTGTGTCCGTAAAGGATGAAAAGCCTATCAAAGTGACTGAAGACTCCAAAAGAGACTCAAAGGCTGAAGAAGCTGATGCTGATGAGTTGGAGTGGGAGAAGTCCTCAGATGTTCCCAAGACCAAAGATAAGGCTAAAGAAGAGTCGGCCGAAGTGAGGGAACAGTTCAGTCGAGAGATGCAGCAGTCCAAGAAAGGATGTGAGGAACATGTGCTGATGCGAGATGTGGAGAGAAAAAGAAAAACGAAAGAGAGAGGCCACGGGTGCGAAGCGCATCATCCTCATTCGTGAAAGAGAGTACCGGGTCATGAGATGGGCAAGAAAATCCCGTAGGTCTTATCTGCCCGTACTAAACTCATGCGGGTGAGAAACCAAGCGCTATTAGCCTGGGTCTGGCGGAATAAGGGGAAGACTGTAGGCCAGGTCGATGCCCTCTCACGAGCGTCTTGGTTGGGTGCTAGTGTTCACCCCTACGGGGTTGAACAAAGGGGGGATATGTGAGGCAGTGACAGGCCTCATGGCTGATAGGAGAGAGCGATGGCAGGTACGTGTCACCGAGGTTGCTGGCCTCGGTGGGGTGAGAGCCAGATTTTGTTGTCTGCAGCAGCTAGTGCTGTCAGACTCTGTTAGTTAGTTTGGCTGCAAAGCCAATCGGGCCAGCTCTTACTGGGAGTAGGCAAAGAGCTGGGTGGGTGCCTACTCCCCACGGTCCAGTCCGGACTTTATCCGGCCCTTTAAAAGGCAGCCTCCTTAGCAGCTGGGGGTGATTTTCCTGGAGCTGCTAATAGTGCTGGGAGCTGAGGGCTGTTGTTTGGGACCCACGGCTGGAGCCAAGCTGGAGGGCTCAGACCCCTGTGAAACCGAACAGGCTGCCTGGAAAAGCCGCACGGAGTGCGGTGTGTGTGAACAGTGTTGTAGGTGAGTCAGGGACACACTGTGTTAAGTTAGAGCCCAGCCGGGCAGGTGTTTGTTTTGCATTTCATTTATTTATGTTGATGCTGAGACAATAAAGCGATGTTTGGCCCCTAAAGCTGCAGTGGACAACAGTCTGTATGTGAACGATCCTCGAGACCAGAGCTAAACCCCACAATATATATATACACTGCACAGTACCACTTCTCCTGTCCTGTATACTGGGTGTAATCCTCAGTATCTGCTCTTATTCTGTATATATATACACTGCACAGTACCACTTCTCCTGTATACTGGGTGTAATCCTCAGTATCTGCTCTTATTCTGTATATATATACACTGCACAGTACCACTTCTCCTGTCCTGTATACTGGGTGTAATCCTCAGTATCTGCTCTTATTCTGTATATATATACACTGCACAGTACCACTTCTCCTGTCTTGTATACTGGGTGTAATCCTCAGTATCTGCTCTTATTCTGTATATATATATACACTGCACAGTACCACTTCTCCTGTCCTGTATACTGGGTGTAATCCTCAGTATCTGCTCTTATTCTATATATATACACTGCACAGTACCACTTCTCCTGTCCTGTATACTGGGTGTAATGGTCAGTATCTGCTCTTATTCTGTATATATACACACTGCACAGTACCACTTCTCCTGTCCTGTATACTGGGTGTAATGGTCAGTATCTGCTCTTATTCTGTATATATATACACTGCACAGTACCACTTCTCCCTGTATACTGGGTGTAATCCTCAGTATCTGCTCTTATTCTGTATATATAGACACTGCACAGTACCACTTCTCCTGTATACTGGGTGTAATCCTCAGTATCTGCTCTTATTCTGTATATATACACTGCACAGTACCACTTCTCCTGTCCTGTATACTGGGTGTAATCCTCAGTATCTGCTCTTATTCTGTATATATACACACTGCACAGTACCACTTCTCCTGTCCTGTATACTGGGTGTAATCCTCAGTATCTGCTCTTATTCTGTATATATATACTTCACAGTACCACTTCTCCTGTATACCGGTGTAATCCTCAGTATCTGCTCTTATTCTGTATATATATATATACACTGCACAGTACCACTTCTCCTGTCCTGTATACTGGGTGTAATCCTCAGTATCTGCTCTTATTCTGTATATATATACACTGCACAGTACCACTTCTTCTGTCCTGTATACTGGGTGTAATCCTCAGTATCTGCTCTTATTCTGTATATATATACACTGCACAGTACCACTTCTCCTGTCCTGTATACTGGGTGTAATCCTCAGTATCTGCTCTTATTCTGTATATATATACACTGCACAGTACCACTTCTCCTGTCCTGTATACTGGGTGTAATCCTCAGTATCTGCTCTTATTCTGTATATATATATACACTGCACAGTACCACTTCTCCTGCCCTGTATACTGGGTGTAATCCTCAGTATCTGCTCTTATTCTGTATATATAGACACTGCACAGTACCACTTCTCCTGTATACTGGGTGTAATCCTCAGTATCTGCTCTTATTCTGTATATATACACTGCACAGTACCACTTCTCCTGTCCTGTATACTGGGTGTAATCCTCAGTATCTGCTCTTATTCTGTATATATACACTGCACAGTACCACTTCTCCTGTCCTGTATACTGGGTGTAATCCTCAGTATCTGATCTTATTCTGTGTATATATATACACTGCACAGTACCACTTCTCCTGTATACCGGGTGTAATCCTCAGTATCTGCTCTTATTCTGTATATATATATATATCACTGCACAGTACCACTTCTCCTGTCCTGTATACTGGGTGTAATCCTCAGTATCTGCTCTTATTCTGTATATATATACACTGCACAGTACCACTTCTCCTGTATACTGGGTGTAATCCTCAGTATCTGCTCTTATTCTGTATATATATACACTGCACAGTACCACTTCTCCTGTCCTGTATACTGGGTGTAATCCTCAGTATCTGCTCTTATTCTGTATATATATATATACACTGCACAGTACCACTTCTCCTGTATACTGGGTGTAATCCTCAGTATCTGCTCTTATTCTGTATATATATATACACTGCACAGTACCTCTTCTCCTGTCCTGTATACTGGGTGTAATCCTCAGTATCTGCTCTTATTCTGTATATATATATACACTGCACAGTACCACTTCTCCTGTCCTGTATACTGGGTGTAATCCTCAGTATCTGCTCTTATTCTGTATATATACACTGCACAGTACCTCTTCTCCTGTCCTGTATACTGGGTGTAATCCTCAGTATCTGCTCTTATTCTGTATATATATATACACTGCACAGTACCACTTCTCCTGTCCTGTATACTGGGTGTAATCCTCAGTATCTGCTCTTATTCTGTATATATACACTGCACAGTACCACTTCTCCTGTCCTGTATACTGGGTGTAATCCTCAGTATCTGCTCTTATTCTGTATATATATACACTGCACAGTACCACTTCTCCTGTCCTGTATACCGGGTGTAATCCTCAGTATCTGCTCTTATTCTGTATATATATACACTGCACAGTACCACTTCTCCTGTCCTGTATACTGGGTGTAATCCTCAGTATCTGCTCTTATTCTGTATATATACACTGCACAGTACCACTTCTCCTGTCCTGTATACTGGGTGTAATCCTCAGTATCTGCTCTTATTCTGTATATATATACACTGCACAGTACCACTTCTCCTGTCCTGTATACCGGGTGTAATCCTCAGTATCTGCTCTTATTCTGTATATATATACACTGTATAGTACCACTTCTCCTGTCCTGTATACTGGGTGTAATCCTCAGTATCTGCTCTTATTCTGTATATATACACTGCACAGTACCTCTTCTCCTGTCCTGTATACTGGGTGTAATCCTCAGTATCTGCTCTTATTCTGTATATATATATACACTGCACAGTACCACTTCTCCTGTCCTGTATACTGGGTGTAATCCTCAGTATCTGCTCTTATTCTGTATATATACACTGCACAGTACCACTTCTCCTGTCCTGTATACTGGGTGTAATCCTCAGTATCTGCTCTTATTCTGTATATATATACACTGCACAGTACCACTTCTCCTGTCCTGTATACCGGGTGTAATCCTCAGTATCTGCTCTTATTCTGTATATATATATACACTGTATAGTACCACTTCTCCTGTCCTGTATACTGGGTGTAATCCTCAGTATCTGCTCTTATTCTGTATATATACACTGCACAGTACCACTTCTCCTGTCCTGTATACTGGGTGTAATCCTCAGTATCTGCTCTTATTCTGTATATATATACACTGCACAGTACCACTTCTCCTGTCCTGTATACCGGGTGTAATCCTCAGTATCTGCTCTTATTCTGTATATATATACACTGCACAGTACCACTTCTCCTGTCCTGTATACTGGGTGTAATCCTCAGTATCTGCTCTTATTCTGTATATATACACTGCACAGTACCACTTCTCCTGTCCTGTATACTGGGTGTAATCCTCAGTATCTGCTCTTATTCTGTATATATATACACTGCACAGTACCACTTCTCCTGTCCTGTATACCGGGTGTAATCCTCAGTATCTGCTCTTATTCTCATTGGCTTCTCCCTGTGGCCGTACCCTTCATGTGAGCAGTGCCTCCAGTCTTCATCTGTAAAGTTTGTCTGTAGAGAACCTCCGTACAATTAGGGCGCCCTCCGGTGGACACAGCAGCACAGGTCGCCAGCTGCGTCCGCCTTTCATACTGTTGATGCTATGTTCTAGGCATGCACTTAATGGCTCTGTACACCTTCAGGGGCAATTTATTTTGTGTGTGATTGCATTCGACTCATTTTGGGCTAAAATTACTTTTTATCAATTGGTCTTCATTAAAAAAAATAGTTGTTCTGTCACAATGGTTTAACTGTTTTTCTAGCTGTGTGAACAGTACCTTTTCCTCTCTCTTTGTGGCGGCCATCTAATAACCCTCATGTCTAAATTACTAAGAGGTCATATTATCAGTCATACTAAGCCACATTATCAGTAAGATAAGAACTGAACTGTAAAGGGTTAATGACGTCAGAGATAAGAAGCCGTCAGCTGAGCTGCCTGATGGAACAGAGTGAAAATTCAGATCCTGCTACTGCTAAACTCGAGGCTGCACAAAGACAGTGGTTCATCTTTAAATAACGTTAAGAGAACTTTAAATAATGTTAAAATAAAGACCAAGTGAATTTTTATTTTTAGCTCAAAATGAGTACAATGCAATTAAAAAGACCCCCTCAAGTGTCCAGAGTTTTTAATGATCACTTACAGCAAACCAGAAGCTACTTATCTCCAGTAGAGGTTGCATAGGTTTGCTGCTGGCACTCGTCTGTTTTCCAATGATTTCCCTGCGCCCTGTCATAAACGTGGCAGCGTGCCACGTGGACATCATTCATTAAGTGCATTTCTCTGATGGAGATGCATAAATGATTCCCTGTCAGCCTCGTACGAACAGTGATCTCCGCTCCTGAAAATACTATTTCGGTCTAAATCCTGCAGGCCGGGCTCCCCCGATCTGGCCCCCGGACACATGTTTCTCTGCGCGCCGGCCGCTCTGCCTGACCTTTCTCACAATAAACACCAATTAAAGTGCGAATCTGTTGTGTGAACATCTCGAACACGCGTCGTATCTGATGAGGAAACATTTCTGCCATTTCACCCCTTTTAAGGGGCGGCGGGCGAGGAGGGCGCAGAATACTGATGTCTCCCACCTCACTACAGCGCAGAAGGCGGATAAAGAATGAGGCGCAGGAGACGCCCGCAAAACCTCCATGATACTGCGATGTGCAGCCGATGCCTCCTGAATACCTCCTAGCCATTTATAGGATCTCTGCTTGGTGTCAGTAAATGGAAGCATTCACTCTATGTACTTCTCATAACTGAGAGTTTGTTACAATTGTATCCAGTCCTCTGGCTGATACATTTCATCTGCCCTGATACACTGTAACAAACCATCAGGACAGGAGAGGATTTGTGCTGCTCAAAAACACCCGCAACTGAGTGACCTTTTCAGTCTCAAATGTACATACGCATGTTTCAATTCCTGACAGCAAGCAGCTTTATGAAAATCACAAAGCCTGTAAACAGAAACATTGCTGTCGACATACCTGGCCTAATACTTCTCACAGCTGAGGGTTTGTTACAATTGTGTCCAGTGTAGACAATTCCTCTCAGGACTGAAACATTGTAAGTTACAATACACTGAAAAGGACTCTTGTTCATTTTTTCAGTCGCTAAATGGAAACAAGAATGTTTCAGTTCCCTGACTGTAAGCAGTGATCTTGAAAACAGTTAGCAGGGTGATTGTACCATCTGCAGATACTGATTGGACAGAGGGACTACCGGTGACCGAGAGATTAACGCCATGAGAGCCAATATGGCCGACAGGAAGTAGCGTCTGCACAGAAGGCCCAGGAGAAGTATGGTCCGGTTCTCTATCGCCACCTCTGGTCGCTCTGGGTACTGCAGTATTTTCACATAATAGTCATTGCTTTCAATCTGTCACCAATCCCCGAACCTTCGCCTCCTCCGCCCTCTCAATGTGCCAGCACTGAAGGGGCTACCACGGGCCCATTGTCTGCTACCTGCTCCGTGTATCACCGGATTATCCTATTATCCTTTTATTTCCTGCCTATGGAGGGATTAGCTGCGGAGGATTCTGCATTATTTCCTGACGCCACCAGGAAAACAGAAATTATTTCATTAGTGAATGAATCCCCTGCAGGAAGAGCAAATCCTGCGCGCTGCACGATGGGTGCAGTATATTAAAGGGGTTGTCTGGAGCTGCCGAAACAGCGCCTCTCCTGTCCAGAGGTGGCGTGCGGTACTGCAGCTCAGCTGAATTCACCTGTGTGAGGATGAGATGCAATACCAGACATAACCATAGACAGGTGTGGCGCTGTTCTGACAAAAACAAAAATTATCCTAGACGCTCCCTTTGAACAAATGAGTCGGTTCCTTACCCCGGACCTTATAGAAATCGTTATGGTCAGGGTGATTCTACACGGGGTGCAAGGTGGCCACAGCACTCCTATCCAGGTCGTCACAATGCATCAGTGCAGGCAAGGCTACATGCACACAACCGTATGTGTTTTGCGGCCCGCAAATTAGCGGATACGCTAAAAAAGTGGATGAGATCTGTATGCCATCCGTTTTCTTTTGCGGATCCATTGTAACAATGCCTAAAACAGACAAGAATAGGACATGTAGGACATGTCTAATTTTTTTTGCGGGGCTACGGAGCGGACATACTTGAAGTGAAGCTGTCCGCATTTTTGCACACCCATTGAAATGAATGGGTCCACATCCTATCCGCAATAAAAGCGGACGGACACGGAAACAAAATACGTTCATGTGCATGTAGCCTAAAATGTATCATTTTGTAGTCTGCACAGAACTGGACTGGATACAATTGTAGCAAATTTGTAGGCAGGTTTTCACTCCTTTTCACTGACAGCAATCAGAGATCTTATACATATATTCTCTAGATAGGTGATAAATATTAGATTATTCGGGGCTACTTTCTGCAGACGGTGGAGAAGTTTCTCGCCATCTTTTCAGAAGCAGCGCCACTCACGTATAGATATATGATCTAAGATGGCAGCGAAGAGCAAGGCATCACCACCTAGAGTGCAAGCTCTGCAGGCCCTGTCAATCAAAGTTGAGAGGGAGCGCCAATTTTTTCTTTTGTTTGCATTTTTTTTTTTTTTGGGGGGGCTTGCATTTTATATATGGGGAATTCTTTATGGGGTGAATTGCAATATTTTTGAAAACTTTTTTTTTTTACCTTAATTTTTAGTACCCTTAGGGGACTGGAACTACTGAAGTCTATGGCAATTGGGCTAAACAGGCAGCACTCCAGGATTTTGCCATGGGGGGGGGGGTCCCATCGGAGGACTGAGGGGTCTGCCTCCTCTGACTAACCTCTCAGATGCCATGGTCGCTGTTGACTGCAGCATTTAAGTGACCGGGATCAGAGATATCTCCCCTCCCGGTCACTTCAGACGGGTGTCAGCCTTTGAGCCCCTTCTAATAACCCTTTCCGCCGTATGGTAAATGTCACCAAGGGGTTAATCATAGCAAAATGAAAATAATGCCCAGCAACTGTATCCAGTAGACAGTAACAATGTATCAGTCTGTTCAGCTCCCAGAAGATTACCTAGACTGGATACATTGTAACAAACCACTAGGCCAGGAAGCATCTTCATCTAATTTTGGTATTACTGTAGGTCAGGATGAGTTCACTGACAGCAAGCAGAGATCTTAAAATGATTCAAACCCCTCATTTTCCACCCACTTTTCAAAATTGCTGGGAAATCACATAAAGACGCACATTTATAACACGTTGATTCACACGTCGCAGTATCGGGCTCGATATCGCTGCGGACAGCGCATCCTCCCCCCGATCCTTTTTGGGGCACGCCCTTTTATTTTTGGATTGGCGCTTTTCTGCAGATACTGGACCAGTAAATCTATTATTTTCCCCTCAGGTTGGCAGAAGCTTTAGAATTCGTCTCCATAGCAACCGGTTAGTCCCCAGTCGCCTCCATTTACCGCGACGCATGTTGTAGGAGTTTATGTTCTGCAAAGTTATAAAAATCCACGGATCCGGAAGGTTAAAGCAGGAATGAGTGTTCTTACACATCGACCTTCCGCTCGCCTCTTCAGCGCTCCGTACAGTAACAGCCCCCATGGCCCGGCAGCGCCGTCTCTTCCACTTGCAGTGAGTGGTTTTCATATGTCTCTGTATTATGCTTCATTAGGAGACTCGAGACCATAAATCAACTGCGATCACGGCAAAGAAATCCGCCACTCTCTGTACACTTAAAGGGGCTGTCCACTATGGTCTATTAGGGTAAATAGAGGGCGTCCCCTAATATCCTTGATGCAGAACCATTCCAATAAGCAGCCTTCACCTTGGTGGACCCAGTGTATAGTAGGTGCAGCCCATTGACTTCAGTGGGTCCCTATAGCCTCATATGATCTATCATGGTATATATGGGGGTCCCTTCTGAGAGCCCCTCTATTAGCCAGAATGAAGGGCCATTGCCTTCGCTCTGGTGGACCATGTATATAGCAGGAGCAGCTCGTTGACTTCAGTGGGCTCCTATATCCTGACCAAGTATATGGCCACTATGTTCTATTAGGCCCCTTTCACACAGGCGTCACGTTTGACGCCCGGATAAGAGGCGGGTGCGTTGCGGAAAATGCGCGATTTTTCAGCGCGAGTGCAAACGTTTAATGCATTTTGCACGCACGTGCGAAAAATCGGCATGTTTGGTACTCAAACCCGAAGCCGGACTTCATCACTGAAGTCCGGTTTCGGACTGAGTATTCTGTATATTTTATTATTTTCCTTATAACATGGGAATAAGGAAAATAATAGCATTCTCAATAGAGAATGCAAAGTAAAAGAGCAATAGAGGTTAAAATAATAAAAAAATTAACTCACCTCCTCTATTTGATCGCGTAGCTGCCGTTTTTTTCTGTTCTGTCTTCAGCTTTGGTGAAGGACCTTCAGTGGCGTCACTGGGTCACATGGTCCAATCACCAGCTTCCATGATGGAAGAAGGTGATTGGACCATGTGACCCAGTGACGTCACTGAAGTCCTCTCACCCTGCCCCAGCTGAAGACAGGACAGAGACACCGGCAGCTACGCGATCAAATGGAGGGTGAGTTAATTTTTATTATTTTTAACCCTCTATTGCCCTTTTACTTTGCATTCTCTATTGAAATGCTATTATTTTCCTTTATAACCATGTTATAAGGAAAATAATAAAGATCGAGTCCCCACCCCGATCGTCTCCTAGCAACCATGCTGGAAAATCGCACCGCATCCGCACTTGCTTGCGATTTTCCCGCAGCCCCATTCACTTCTATGGGGCCTGCGTTGCGTGAAAAAAGCACAATATAGAACATGCTGCGATTTTCACGCAACGCAAAAGTGATGCGGGAAAATCACCGCTCATGTGCACAGCCCCATAAAAATGAATGGGTCCGAGTTCAGTGCGGGTGCAATGCGTTCACCTCACGCATTGCTCCCTTGCGGAAATCACGCCCGTGTGAAAGGGGCCTTATAGTATAAGGGGAGCATGGCAAATGACTTCAGTGGACCCTCTGCAAGTGTATGTCCACTATGGTCTAGTAGGGTATATAGTGGGGGGTCCTTCTCAGATCCCTCAATTAGCAATAACGAAAGCCAATGCAATGAGTGGCCTTCACTCTGTTGGACCAAGTGTATAGAATGGCTGCTCATTGACTTCAATGAACCCCAATATCCTCACCAAGTGTATGCCCACTATGGTCTATAGGGTATATATTGGGGGTCCTTTGCTCTGGTGGAAGAGGATCGGTGTGATGCTTCAGTTTGTAGAATTTTGGGGACTATCAAGAGTTGGGAGCAATTGTATCATCTAGGACAGGGGTAGGGAGCCTCCGGCACTCCAGCTGTTGTGAAACTACAACTCCCAGCATGCATACTTACTCTGCTCTTCTCTGAACTCCCATAGAAATGAATGGAGCATGTTGGGAATTGTAGTTTCACAGCAGCTGGAGAGCCGGAGGTTCCCTACCCTGTTGAAGACCAAAAGAAAACAACAGGCGTCGACTGGTCAATAGGTGGGCCGTGTCTGCTCCTGGGTCACCTGGTAGAGACCTCCGATCTCTAGTCTCAAGCTCCCACATGTTATAAGAGGGTTGCCTCCATGTGCAAAAATGAGACCCCACACTCCTGCCCCTCACTAAGTCCTCCCTGCTGCCTCCGGCCCCAGGACACTCCATGGGGCGACCTATACACCCATCCCCTGTATGTGGAAAGCCCACCTACCTAATACCTATAAGTGCTGGGGTCTATGGTCCATATGGAACACACCAGATAACCTCCTCAACCGTACCACAGCCCATCCCGACCTCTTGGGCTTGAGTAAGGAACCCAACCATTACCATGGGATAGAAGTGATGGGGCTCCGCAATCTTGGAAGGCCAGACTTTGTGGTGGGGGTTGTCAGACCCGGGGGTCGCTCAGGAGACAGAGACCGGAATACACTGGGTGCTCCAATTGCTGTAGGTCCAATTTCCAAACCCAGAACTTCCTTTCCGACAGACACATCTACTGATTGGAGACCTCAGCCCTAGATCGGCCATCACCGCCACCGAGGTCCTCATCGAGTTGTGGTCCACGGTGGTTTGTGGGGACATCCAGACATGGCTGCCGCTCCCGTACTGCTCCAATCTCGAGATTTCTCAGCTTAGAGTAAAATAATAGAAATAGTAGCTTCCAGATACCGGGGTCGGCGAGCAATGGCAGAAGTGACGACCACGGGCTGCAAATGTCGGCGACCGCAGTTTACTCTGATTGACTCTGTCCTGACCGTCCTGCTGCTCTCCTCAAGAAATCTAGAAAGCCAATTAAAAGTCGAAGCACGCAAGGCGACACGGCGCAGTAAACAATGATGTCACCGAGGTGCGTACCATGAAGACGCGGCGCTAATGACCTGCGCTCGCCTTCTGGGACCCGTTTTCTGTACGGCCTCCCGTGTCTTCTCTTCAAACGCTTCGACAGTCAGACCGGCCTTATTAGTGCTGAAGAAATGGGACAAAGCCAAAGCCCCGCGCAGGAGGAAAACCGTACGGTTATCAATGGTGGGCGCACGCAGGAGTCTGTGACACTGGTGCAAAATGCCAGGGTCTGAAAAGACAAGGCCTCTGACTTATATTCCAGTCACAGCAGGAGCTGCACTCACAGTTCTACTGTTACATCAGATCATATACTCCAGTCACAGCAGGAGCTGCACTCACAGTTCTACTGTTACAGCAGATCATATACTCCAGTCACAGCAGGAGCTGCACTCACAGTTCTACTGTTACATCAGGTCTTATACTCCAGTCACAGTAAGAGCTGCACTCACAGTTCTACTGTTACATCAGATCATATACTCTAGTCACAGCAAGAGCTGCACTCACAGTTCTACTGTTACATCAGATCATATACTCCAGTCACAGCAGGAGCTGCACTCACAATTTTACTGTTACATCAGATCATATACTCCAGTCACAGCAGGAGCTGCACTCACAATTCTACTGTTACATCAGATGATATACTCCAGTCACAGCAGGAGCTGCACTCACAACTCTACTGTTACATCAGATGATATACTCCAGTCACAGCAGGAGCTACACTCACAATTATACTGTTACATCAAATATCATATTCCAGTCACAGCTGGAGCTGCACTCACAATTATACTGTTACATCAAATATCATATTCCAGTCACAGTAAGAGCTGCATTCTCAATTCTAGTTACATCAGGTCTTATACTCTAGTCACAGCAGGAGCTGTACTCACAATTCTACAGTTATATCAAATATCATACTCCAGTCACAGTAAGAGCTGCACTCACAATTCTACTGCTACATCAGGTCTTATACTCCAGTCACAGCAGGAGCTGCACTCACAATTCTACTGTTACATCAGATCATATACTCCAGTCACAGCAGGAGCTGCACTCACAATTCTACTGTTACATCCGATCATATACTCCAGTCACAGCAGGAGCTGCACTCATAATTCTACTGTTACATCAGGTCCAGTCACAGCAGGAGCTGCATTCACAATTCTACTGTTACATCAGGTCTTATACTCCAGTCACAGCAAGAGCTGAACTACGCAATTCAAATGTTGCATCAGGTCTTATACTCCAGTCACAGTAAGAGCTGCACTCTCAATTCTACTGTTACATCGTGTCTTATACTCCAGTCACAGCAGGAGCTGCACTCACAATTCTACTGTTACATAAAATATCATACTCCAGTCACAGCATGAGCTGCACTCACAATTCTACTGTTACATCAGATCATATACTCCAGTCACAGCAGGAGCTGCACTCACAATTCTACTGTTACATCCGATCATATACTCCAGTCACAGCAGGAGCTGCACTCATAATTCTACTGTTACATCAGGTCTAGTCACAGCAGGAGCTGCACTCACAATTCTACTGTTACATCAGGTCTTATACTCCAGTCACAGCAAGAGCTGAACTCGCAATTCTAATGTTGCATCAGGTCTTATACTCCAGTCACAGTAAGAGCTGCACTCTCAATTCTACTGTTACATCGTGTCTTGTACTCTAGACCAGGAGCGTAGCTAACGGCTCATGGGCCCTGGTGCAAGAGTTCAGCTTGGGCCCCCCTTCCCTCAGTGCTTTGTGTGTCTTCTTATGCGGCACAAGGGTCTTTGGGCCCCCTCAGGCTCCTGGGCCCGGTAGCGATTGCTACCTCTGCACCCCCTATAGCTACGCCCCTGCTCTAGACCCATCCAAAGATAACCTTACAGTTCTGCGGTTATAATCAGATCTTATACTCAAGTCACAACGAGAGCTGCCCTCTCAGTTCTACCGTTACATCATGTTTTATGCTCCAGTCACCACAAAAGCTGCACTCACAATTCACTATTACACCGTGGTCTTACACCAGACACAGAAACATCTGCAATTACATATCTTCTGTTCCATTATGTCTTATTCTCCAGTCACATACAAAGCTGCATACAAAATTCTACTAATTTCCATGTAGATGGCAAAACCTCCCATTTGCTGCCACCCCCTGCTGGTTGGGTATCCGTAAACAGCAGGCCCAGCGGTGGCACATTATGGAAGACGTCACGAGATTGAAGGACCACAAGTGGCAACCAGCAGAAATCGCAATGCAGCTCTGGATGTGACTGGAGTGCACAGTAATCTAATGGAAAAGAAGGCACTGCAATGCACAAGGGGGCAGTATACCACGGCGGGCACCTAGGTTATCAGGCTGAACCTCATGGGTCACAAAAAATGCCTTAAAGCGAGCACACACTTGTCGGGTGGTAAAATGATCTGAGTAGGGGGCACATGATCTCACTGAATGCCCCTCTCATGCACCACCTATCAACTAAAAGACCCACATGTTAACATTGCTCCACCTGGTGGGCAAAGCAGGAAACAGAACAGCCCTAGAGGAGGTCACATGCATTATCTCTAGGTTCTGATTGGCTAAAAAATCTTAATGAGCATTAACATGTATGAGACTCCACCCCCTAGGATCTATTAATCCTAATTTCAATGAACAAGCGCCTTTAAAGCTTCCAATACTCCAGAATAACCCCTAATGCAGCATACTGCTGGCCGCGCAGGTTTATATACATAATATTCACACAATATGAGCAGAATATGTCACACATTGTCATCTGTAAATGATTGTGACCCCGAGCGGAGCGTGGATAACGCCATTATACAGTAGAGCCCGGCAGTCTGTCACTTACTTAATATTCCATCTCTCCGGAGACAAACTTAAAAAATCCATTTTCAAGTTTCACACTTGACTAAGACATTTTCTGGAAATGATGGGCAGCGAAATGCTCCACAACTACTGGCGATACAGTCGTGTGATTGGCGGCACGGTCTGTGTCACATGAACATTCAGCATAGAATATTCCTCGCTCCACGTCTAATGTGCTTCCATTGTTATAAATCAGTCAGAGGACAATGATGAGAGTATTCGCCCCACAGAGTAAGAGCCGCTGATCCACCAGCCACAGACACCGAGGGGGTCACCAATATAGAGGAGATTACACTCATCAATGGCCAGTCTGAACTTATAGAAATCAGGGGCATAGAAATAAATACTTTTCTAGAAAAAAGGAAGATAAATAGATAGATAGATAGTAGATAGAGAGATAGATATGATAGATAGATAGATAGATAGATAGATAGATAGATAGATATGAGAGCTAGATAGATATGAGGTAGATGGATAGATATGAGGTAGATAGATAGATATGAGATATATAGATAGATAAATAGATGATAGATAGAGAGATAGATAGATAAATAGATAAATATTAAATAGGTAGATAGGTAGATGATAGATAGGTGGTAGATAGATAGATAGATAGATATGAAATAGGTAGATCGGTAGATGATAGATAGGTGGTAGATAGATGATAGATAGATAGATAGATAGATAGATAGATAGGTGATTCATAAGACAAGTCCACAGGACTTGTTCCCAAAATAAATCAGGCTTGTTTAGATGTTCTTTTGCAAATTTCTCACACTGAAGAGAGGTTTTCTTCTGATAACTCTTCCAGGAGGACCATATTTGTGCAGGTGTCATTGAACAGTAGAACAATGTTCCACAACTCCACAGTCTTCCTGAAAGGTCTTTTGCAGGGTTCTCTTGCCCACCACTGTTCTTCTTAACTGCCATTTATTAGGTTCTACCATGGCCCTCAAAAGAGCAGTGCATGCAAAACGACTCAGGAATCTCACAGTACTGGAAGACATCTGCAAGGAGGAATGGAGGAAAATCCTTCAAACAAACACAGCTTACAAGCTGTGATACTTACAAAAGGGGGCCCTACTAGGTACTAACCATGCAGGGGCCCAAAGTTCTGCTTCGTGTCCTTTTCTGTTATTTTTAAAATGTAAAGATGCAATTTTTTTTTTTGCATATAATGCAAAGGAAAGTGTCATCCTTAGAGGAGTTCTCCAGGAATTAGGAAAATAAAAATACTTAAATATTACTTCATTATAAATATGTTCCCAAATACCTTACATTAGTGAATATGACTCGTTTTGTCTGGGGAGCAATCATCAGGGGAAACAAAATGACCGCTGTCTTATTATTACACACAAAACCCGTCCTGATCACGCAGCAGGAAAAATTACTTCACAACACAGAGGATAAAAGCTGCCTCATCCTCCTCTCTGCTCGTCAGGGATTCTGATCCTGAATACAGATGATAAGATCTTCAGCTGAATCTCTGTAGGAATTAAAGGGTTTCTGTCATAGAATTTTTACTATTAAACTGGCTGACATTAGCGATGTGCTAATTTCAGCTGCGCCTAGCTCCGCTATTCTTGTGATTATTCATGCCCCCGTAGCAGAATTCTTACTTTTATAATATGCAAATTTCCCTCTAGGAGCAGGGGGGGGGGGCGTTGACTCTGCTCCTAGAGGCTCCGTTCTCCCACCTCATTACAGGCCCTCCAAGTCTTGTTTGACAGGGCCGGTCAGCGTTTGCATCCTCCTGCCGGCCCTGTGCGCTGGGGAAATCCCGCGCCGTTCAGCACATCGCTAATGTCAGCCAGTTTAATAGTGACAATTCTAGTGACAGAAACCCTTTAATTCCTACAGAGATTCAGCTGAAGATCTTATCATCTGTATTCAGGATCATAATCCCTGACGAGCAGAGAGGAGGATGAGGCAGCTTTTAGCCTCTGTGTTGTGAAGTAACTTGTCCTCCTGGGTGTTTAGGACGGGTTTTGTGTGCACTAATAGGACAGCGGCCATATTGTTTCTGCTAATCATTGCTCTGTAGACTAAACAAACCATTATAACTAATGAAAGGTATTTGGGAATATATTTATAATAAAGTAATATTTACTTATTTTCAATTTCTTAATTCCCGGAGAACCCCTTAAACTTTATGTCTTTTCGAGATCATTTCATCTTCAACTTGCTTGACCGTTCACAGTAACAGTAATTTTGACCAGATTAGACCAAACTTTTGCATGTAACTGTAGATGGATAGATACATAGATAGACAGATAGATAAGAGATAGATATGAGATCATAGATAGATAGATAGATAGATATGAGATCATAGATAGATAGATATTAGATAGATAGATAGATAGATAGATATGAGATAGATAGATAGATAGATATGAGATAGATAGATAGATAGATAGATAGATATGAGATAGATAGATAGATAGATAGATAGATATGAGATAGATAGATAGATAGATAGATATGAGATAGATAGATAGATAGATAGATAGATATGAGATAGATAGATATATAGATAGATAGATAGATAGATAGATAATAGATATAGGAGATAGATATATAGATAGATAGATAATAGAAAGAGCTGAAACGTTGCTGCTAGAAGGGTTAATAAACCATCCACCATTTTCACGTTACGCTGCAGTGCTGCCTGTTTCTACTACTATTGAGTGGACCTTGGTCTCTGGTCTATTTGAAGGATTTGCACCCTCACTACTATGTGCTGCTTTTTATGTTTTGTTTTTCTATATAGATAGATATATAGATATAAATAGAGAGGAGCAAATTTTTCAGAAATTCGATACAGCCAGTTCGCCGATTTTTTGAAAAGATTCGGTTCGATCCAAATTTATTTACGGTTTATCACGTTAAAAAACGGCTATTTCCTCGCTGCAGAGAGCCTTCATAGGGGTGTAGAACACTGTGCCTTGCAGTAACACGCATAGGGAGTCTGCTGTGGTAGTGAAATAATACTGTGAGTCAGTATGAAATGCAGATGACAGGTGTCGCTCTTAGAATCACTGCACACTTCACTCACTTCAGTCACGGGGCCAAAACTGACCAAATAACTCGAGTGTGAACTCAGCCTTACAGGTCAATGTTAGCGCCAAGAAGAAGCGCACTCCTTTTACACCGTCGTCAGCTGATTCCACATAGATCTCTACAGAACCTGTTCTATTAAGCGCCTATACATGTAGAGCCCCTGACAGAGTGGAGAGGGTGTCAGCAGTAAGGTTGTGTTGGCGTCACTGATTATTTTGCCCTTCCTCTGATCCGTCAGAACATTAACCCCCAAAAACGGATCCTGTCTGTTGAGCCTCCGCCTTCACTCGGTCAGCATTTCATCAGTAATCCATCAGTATTGCTAATGCCAAAAAAAAACAAGAGTGGATCCAAAACAGAGATGATGGAGTCAACCATTAAAAAACGCTGCGATGCTGGTCAAAAACACAACCACTAGCTGACACTGGGAGCTCAGGCCTCTCGAAGTGACTCCTGCTGCCACGGCCCCTTACTCTGCTGCGACCTCTGCCTGCGCCAGAAACATTTAGGCCTCTGCCACCCCCGTTTGCAGGGCCTGGCACTTCTCTGTCTGACATACTGTTAGATCAAATAAATAAATAAAAAGGAAATTAAAACACCCCAAAAAGTCTGCAATTTTCGCCATTCACCACAAAATGGCTAATAAGCTCTTTTTCCCATTAATACAAGCCAAAAATGCTTTAGAACATATAACTGCACCGCACAAGGGCAAATAAGACGTAGAAATATTTCCTAGTAATAAACCCTGCTAATGGCGGTATCACAAAGCTTTTGCACCACAAGAACAAGAACTGTTTGCTGGAATTACAGAGCTGTATAATGGCAGTTTGGAGCCGCAGTCAGTGCAGCAAGGTGTAATCGGATTGTTCCTATTACCCAGGCTATAACCTCCCCGACTGAACCCTGTTCTCCTTTTATACTGTAGATGATTCCTCCCTATCCTTTCCCTACACCTTGAATAATCTTTCCCTGAACTTGTAAATCGTATTTTTTTAGCATAATTAAGTCTTTCCTAGCACTGTCCCTAGCGCCTGCTGACGTCTCTCCCTGCACTAAGTACACTGGAAAATGGCAAAATCCAAGAAGGCTGAGGCTATTTATAGGGCTGTGACATCACAGGGCTGGCTGGCTGCTGATTGGCTGTATGCATGGCATTATGGGTGATCCCGCCTGCCCAGAGTTGCTTGCTCTATGTCCTCACACGTGCAGCAGCCATTTTAGGAAAAAATGCTTTTCGTTACCACGAAAGCTGAGGAAATTCGGATGCGGTGCGAATCTAATAATTCCTGAAATTCGGATCGAATTCCACTTTGTCAGCTTTGATTCACTCATCTCTAGATATATAGATAGATAGATAGATAGATAGATAGATAGACAGACTACAAATTATACCGGATTAGTAAATGCGCTACATTGTAGATACATAAAATCTGAGATCTCACAGGGATGTGAAGGATTTGTGGCTTCTTTATCTATAAGAAATCGTATATTCTGTGTATTCGGGTTTGAAGTTTATATCTCTCTTCGCTCCTTGAAGTGTCCTTAGTCTTGGAGGTTCTTGATGCAACAAGACTTAAAAGAGAAGTGCATGTTGTGCTGGAGTCCGGCTGACAGATCACTATGCTACGCAGGCTCCCAGCTGACAGCGTGGCTCCTTCACGTGTCCTCTTCCATTCCATCATCAGCGTCTTCTTCCCGGGCTCAGACACCGGAATCCCAGATTCAACATGACACATCAAGCATCGCATGGGCACAGCCGGAGCTGTCTGTGACATGAAGAACCCGACTAGCACTGTGGGAGCCGTACAGCATGTCACTGCGCAGCGCACAACACACAGCGCCTGTCCGACTGCATTAAACAGTAACGTCTGGGAACGATCTGAGGTCGAGGATTTCTACAGCTTGTCTGTTAAGGTTCAAATGCCCCCCTGAGACCGGTCTGACATGTTGATACTTTAAGAACAGTAAAAGACACGTGATCAGGATCCTCCAGCAGCATCCTCACATACATATATCAAGGAAAGATGAGCAGAAGAGACGTCTAAGAAAGAACAAGTATATTACAAAAAAGACGAGGCTGAAAGGAAGATTTCAGTAAGATTTTTAGTATCAACTACTACAAAATCTTATCCGTATATTCTACCACCGTTTTATGTACTGATAATTCATTACATTTCATATAATACTGCTGCACCTATGTACAAGAATATAACTACCATAATACTGCCTCCTATGTACAAGAATATAACTACCATAATACTGCTCCTATGTACAAGAATATAACTACCATAATACTGCTCCTATGTACAAGAATATAACTACTATAATATTGCCTCCTTTGTACAAGAATTAACTACTATAATACTGCCTCCTATGTACAGGAATATAACTACTAAAATACTGCTCCTATGTACAAGAATATAACTACTATAATACTGCCTCCTATGTACAAAAATATAACTACTATAATACTGCTCCTATGTACAAGAATATAACTACTATAATACTGCTCCTATGTACAAGAATATAACTACTATAATACTTCCTCCTATGTACAAGAATATAACTACTATAATACTGCTCCTATGTACAAGAATATAACTACCATAATACTGCTCCTATGTACAAGAATATAACTACTATAATATTGCCTCCTTTGTACAAGAATTAACTACTATAATACTGCCTCCTATGTACAAGAGTATAACTACTATAATACTGCTGACATGAACAAGAATATAACTACTATAATACTGCTCCTATGTACAAGAATATAACTACTATAATACTGCTCCTATGTACAGGAATATAACTACTAGAATACTGCTCCTATGTACAAGAATATAACTACTATAATACTGCCTCCTATGTACAATAATATAACTACTATAATACTGCCTCTTATGTACAAGAATATAACTACTATAATACTGCTTCTATGTACAAGAATATAACTACTATAATACTGCCTCCTATGTACAATAATATAACTACTATAATACTACTCCTATGTACAAGAATATAACTACTATAATAACGCTCCTATGTATAAGAATATAACTACTATAATACTGCTCCTATGTACAAGAATATAACTACTATAATACTGCTCCTATATACAAGAATATAAATACTATAATACTGCTCCTATGTACAATAATATAACTACTATAATACTGCCTCCTATGTACAAGAATATAACTACTATAATATTGCTCATATGAAAAATAATATAACTACTATAATACTGCTTCTATGTACAAGAATATATATACTATAATACTGCTCCTATGTACAATAATATAACTACTATAATACTGCTCCTATGTGCAAGAATATAACTACTATAATACTGCTCCTATGTACAAGAATATAACTACTATAATACTGCCTCCTATGTACAATAATATAACTACTATAATACTGCCTCTTATGTACAAGAATATAACTACTATAATCCTGCTCCTATGTACAAGAATATAACTACTATAATACTGCCTCCTATGTACAATAATATAACTACTATAATACTGCTCCTATGTACAAGAATATAACTACTATAATACCGCTCCTATGTATAAGAATATAACTACTATAATACTGCTCCTATGTACAAGAATATAACTACTATAATACTGCTCCTATGTACAAGAAAATAAATACTATAATACTGCTCCTATGTACAAGAATATAACTACTATAATATTGCTCATATGAAAAATAATATAACTACTATAATACTGCTTCTATGTACAAGAATATATATACTATAATACTGCTCCTATGTACAATAATATAACTACTATAATACTGCTCCTATGTGCAAGAATATAACTACTATAATACTGCTCTATGTACAAGAATATAACTACTATAATACTGCTCCTATGTGCAAGAATATAACTGCAATAATCCTGCTCCTATGTACAATAATATAACTACTATAATATTGCTCATATGAAAAATAATATAACTACTATAATACTGCTCCTATGAACAAGAATATAACTGCAATAATCCTGCTCCTATGTACAAAAATATCTCTACTATAATACTGCTCCTATGTACAGGAATATAACTACTATAATACTGATCCTCTGTACAAGAATATAACTACTATAATACTGCTCCTATGTACAAAAATATAACTACTCTAATACTGATCCTATGTACAAGAATATAACTACTATAATACTGCTCCTATGTACAAGAATATAACTACTATAATACTGCCTCCTATATACAAGAATATAATTACTATAATACTGATCCTATGTACAAGAATATAACTACTATAATACTGCTCCTATGTACAAGAATAAAACTACTATAATACTGCTCCTATGTACAAGAATATAAATACTATAATACTGATCCTATGTACAAGAATATAAAAACTATAATACTGCTCCGATGTACAGGAATATATCTACTATAATACTGCTCTCATGTACAAGAATATAACTACTATAATACTGCTCCTATGTACAAGAATATAACTACTATAATACTGCTCCGATGTACAGGAATATATCTACTATAATACTGCTCTCATGTACAAGAATATAACTACTATAATACTGCTCCTATGTACAAGAATATAACTACTATAATACTGCTCCTATGTACAAGAATATAAATACTATAATACTGATCCTATGTACAAGAATATAAAAACTATAATACTGCTCCGATGTACAGGAATATATCTACTATAATACTGCTCTCATGTACAAGAATATAACTACTATAATACTGCTCCTATGTACAAGAATATAACTACTATAATACTGCTCCGATGTACAGGAATATATCTACTATAATACTGCTCTCATGTACAAGAATATAACTACTATAATACTGCTCCTATGTACAGGAATATAACTACTATAATACTGCTCCTGTGTACAAGAATATAACTACTATAATACTGCTCCTCTGAACAAGAATATATCTACTATAATACTGCTCCTATGTACAAAAATATAACTACTCTAATACTGCTCCTATGTACAAGAATATAACTACTATAATACTGCTCCTATGTACAAGAATATAACTACGATAATACTGCCTCCTATATACAAGAATATAACTACTATAATACTGATCCTATGTACAAGAATATAACTACTATAATACTGCTCCTATTTACAAGAATATAACTACTATAATACTGATCCTATGTACAAGAATATAACTACTATAATACTGCTCCTATGTACAGGAATATAACTACTATAATACTGTTCCTATGTACAAGAATATAACTACTATAATACTGCTCTATGTACAAGAATATAACTACTATAATACTGACTCCTATGTACAAGAATATATCTACTATAATACTGCTCCTATGTACAAGAATATAACAACTATAATACTGCTCCTATGTACAAGAATATAACTACTATAATACTGCTCCTATGTACAAGAATATAACTACTATAATACTGCTCCGATGTACAGGAATATATCTACTATAATACTGCTCCGATGTACAAGAATATAACTACTATAATACTGCTCTCATGTACAAGAATATAACTACTATAATACTGCTCCTATGTACAAGAATATAACTACTATAATACTGCTCCTATGTACAAGATTATAACTACTATAATACTGCTCCTATGTACAGTGATGTCCTGTGTTTGCGCTGTATGGCGGTGGTATTATACTTCATTCCCTCGGACTCTGTGCAGACGTTATATAACATGTTTTCTCTTTAGTTTGCACTTTCTCGTCTTTTACCCTTGGGCTCCTCTCAGACAGAATGTTCTCGTTTTCCTCAGTCTCAGTCTATGGGGTAAACCTGCTGTGAGATGCCTGTAAACAGCTTCTGTCAGTGACGGATCCACTCGGGAGTGTCTGTGTCCGGGGGCTCAGAATCAGCAGTGGATCAGTGAGTTTTTAACTATCGCTGTGGTTCTGCATATTATCATCCCCCCCCCCCTTTCTTCTTACAGAATCTGCTGGTGGAGCGTCCAGATCACTGACAAGCAGAGATTTTGAGGGTACAGTATAAATACAAAGGCAATGAATTAACTTTCTAGAGAATGTTTTTAGATTAAAAATTCTGTGCAGACTTATTTTTTATCGGGTCTTTTGAAGGGTCAGAGCTCCAACTTCCCTGCATGTGCTTAGAATTACATAATAACATTCAGCCTTCCTGCAGTCACCACTAGAGGGAGCTCACTAGGCAGTGTTAGACAGTATACTGGTATCTATACAGATGTGGTGAGCTCCCCCTATATAGATGTGGTGAGCTCCACCTATGTAGATGTAGTGAGCTCCCCCTATAAGGATGTGGTGAGCTCCCCCTATACAGATGTGGTGAGCTCCCCCTATAAAGATGTGGTGAGCTATCCCTATGTAGATGTGGTGAGCTCCCCCTATAGTGATGTGGTGAGCTCCCCCTATATAGATGTAGTGAGTTTCCCTATATAGATGTGGTGAGCTCCCCCTATGTAGATGTGGTGAGCTTCCCCTATATAGATGTGGTGAGCTCCCCCTATATAGATGTGGTGTGCTCCCCCTATGTAGATGTGGTGAGCTCCCCCTATATAGATGTGGAGAGCTCTCCCTATGTAGATGTGGTGAGCTCCCCCTATTTAGATGTGGTGAGCTCCCCCTATAGTGATGTGATGAGCTCCCACTATATAGATGTGGTGAGCTCCCCCTATGTAGATGTGGTGACCTCCCCCTATATAGATGTGGTAAGCTTCCCCTATATAGATGTGGTGAGCTCCCCCTATGTAGATGTGGTGAGCTCCCCCTATATGGATGTGGTGAGCTCCCGCTATATAGATGTGGTGAGCTCCCGCTATATGGATGTGGTGAGCTCCCCCTATATAGATGTGGTGAGCTCCCCCCTATGTAGATGTGGTGGCATCGATATAGATGTGGTGAGCTCCCCCTATGTAGATGTGGTGAGCTCCTCCTATATAGATGTGGAGAGCTCCCCCTATATAGATGTGGTGAGCTCCCCTATGTAGATGTAGTGAGCTCTCCCTATGTACATGTGGTGAGCTCCCCCTATGTAGATGTGGTGAGCTCTCCCTATGTAGATGTGGTGAGCTCCCCCTATGTAGATGTGGTGAGCTCCCCCTATGTAGATGTAGTGAGCTCCACTATATAGATGTGTTGAGCTCCCCTTATATAGATGTGGAGAGGTCCCCCTATGTAGATGTGGTGAGCTCCCCCTATTTAGATGTGGTGAGCTCCCCTATAGTGATGTGGTGAGCTCCCCCTATATAGATGTGGTGAGCTTCCCTATACAGATGTGGAGAGCTCCCCCTATGTAGATGTGGTGAGCTCCCCCTATGTAGATGTAGTGAGCTCCCCTATATAGATGTGGTGAGCTCCCCCTATATAGATGTGGTGAGCTCCCCCTATGTAGATGTGGTGAGCTCCCCCTATTTAAATGTGGTGAGCTCCCCCTATAGTGATGTGGTGAGCTCCCCCTATATAGATGTGGTGAGCTCCCCCCCCCTATGTAGATGTGGTGAGCTTCCCTATATAGATGTGGAGAGCTCCCCCTATGTAGATGTGGTGAGCTTCCCCTATATAGATGTGGTAAGCTCCCCCTATATAGATGTGGTAAGCTTCCCCTATATAGATGTGGTGAGCTACCCATATGTAGATGTGGTGAGCTCCCCCTATATAGATGTGGTAAGCCCCCCTTATATAGATGTGGTCAGCTGCCCCTATGTAGATGTGGTGAGCTCCCCCTATATAGATGTGGTGCGCTCCCCCTATAGAGATGTGGTGAGCTCCCCCTATATAGATGTGGTGCGCTCCCCCTATAGAGATGTGTTAAACTCCCCCTATAGAGATGTGGTGAGCTCCCCCTTTATAGATGTGGTGAGCTTCCCCTATGTAGATGTGGTGAGCTCCCCCTATGTAGATGTGGTGGCATCGATACAGATGTGGTGAGATCCCCCTATGTAGATGTAGTGAGCTCCTCCTATGTAGATGTGGTGAGCTCACCCTATATAAATGTGGTGAGCTCCCCCTATATAGATGTGCTGAGCTCCCCCTATGTAGATGTGGTGAGCTCCCCCTATGTAGATGTGGTGAGCTCCCCCTATATAAATGTGGTGAGCTCCCCCTATATAGATGTGGTGAGCTCCCCCTATAAAGATGTGGTGAGCTCCCCCTATATAGATGTGGTGAGCTCCCCTTATATAGATGTGGTGAGCTCCCCCTATGTAGATGTGGTGAGATCCCCCTATTTAAATGTGGTGAGCTCCCCCTATAGTGATGTGGTGAGCTCCCCCTATGTAGATGTGGTGAGCTTCCCCTATATAGATGTGATGAGCTCCCCCTATATAGATGTGGTGAGCTCCCCCTATATAGATGTGGTGAGCTCCCCTATATAGAGGTGGTAAGCTTCCCTATATAGATGTGGTGAGCTACCCATATGTAGATGTGGTGAGCTCCCCATATAGATGTGGTAAGCCCCCTTATATAGATGTGGTGAGCTCCCTATGTCGATGTGGTGAGCTCCCTATATAGATGTGGTGCGCTCCCTATAGAGATGTGGTGAGCTCCCCATATAGATGTGGTGAGCTCCCCTATAGAGATGTGTTAAACTCCCCTATAGAGATGTGGTGAGCTCCCCTTTATAGATGTGGTGAGCTCCCCATATGTAGATGTGGTGAGCTCCCTATATAGATGTGGAGAGCTCCCCTATGTAGATGTGGTGAGCTCCCCTATGTAGATGTGGTGAGCTCCCCTATAGTGATGTGATGAGCTCCCCCTATAGTGATGTGATGAGCTCCCACTAAATAGATGTAGTGAGCTCCCCCTATGTAGATGTGGTGAGATCCCCCTATATAGATGTGGTGAGCTCCCCTATATAGATGTGGTGAGCTCCCCCTATGTAGATGTGGTGAGCTCCCCTATATGGATGTGGTGAGCTCCCCCTATATAGATGTGGTGAGCTCCCCCTATATAGATGTGGTGAGCTCCCCCTATATGGATGTGGTGAGCTCCCCCTATATAGATGTGGTGAGCTCCCCCTCTATAGAGGTGGTGAGCTCCCCTATATAGATGTAGTGAGCTCCACCTATATAGATGTGGTGAGCTCCCCTATGTAGATGTAGTGAGCTCCCTATATAGATATGCTGAGCTCCCTATATAGATGTAGTGAGCTCCACCTATATAGATGTGGTGAGCTCCCTATGTAGATGTGGTGAGCTCCCCATATAGATGTGGTGAGCTCCCTTATGTAGATGTGGTGAGCTCCCCCTATGTAGATGTGGTGAGCTCCTCCTATATAGATGTGGAGAGCTCCCCCTATATAGATGTGGTGAGCTCCCCCTATATAGATGTGGTGAGCTCTCCCTATGTAGATGTGGTGAGCTCCCGCTATGTAGATGTGGTGAGCTCTCCCTATGTAGATGTGGTGAGCTCCCCCTATGTAGATGTGGTGAGCTCCCCCTATGTAGATGTAGTGAGCTCCCCTATATAGATGTGTTGAGTTCCCCCTATATAGATGTGGAGAGCTCCCCCTATGTAGATGTGGTGAGCTCCCCCTATTTAGATGAGGTGAGCTCCCCTATAGTGATGTGGTGAGCTCCCCCTATATAGATGTGGTGAGCTTCCCTATATAGATGTGGAGAGCTCCCCCTATGTAGATGTGGTGAGCTCCCCCTATTTAGATGTAGTGAGCTCCCCTATATAGATGTGGTGAGCTCCCCCTATATAGATGTGGTGAGCTCCCCCTATGTAGATGTGGTGAGCTCCCCCTATTTAAATGTGGTGAGCTCCCCCTATAGTGATGTGGTGAGCTCCCCTATATAGATGTGGTGAGCTTCCCTATATAGATGTGGAGAGCTCCCCTATGTAGATGTGGTGAGCTTCCCTATATAGATGTGGTGAGCTCCCCTATATAGATGTGGTGAGCTCCCCTATAGAGATGTGTTAAACTCCCCTATAGAGATGTGGTGAGCTCCCCTTTATAGATGTGGTGAGCTCCTCCAATATAGATGTGGTGAGCTCCCTATATAGATGTGGTGAGCTCTCCCTATATAGATGTGGTAAGCCCCCTTATATAGATGTGGAGAGCTCCCCTATGTAGATGTGGTAAGCTTCCCTATATAGATGTGGTGAGCTACCCATATGTAGATGTGGTGAGCTCCCTATATAGATGTGGTAAGCCCCTTATATAGATGTGGTCAGCTGCCCTATGTAGATGTGGTGAGCTCCCCTATATAGATGTGGTGCGCTCCCCTATAGAGATGTGTTAAACTCCCCTATAGAGATGTGGTGAGCTCCCCTTTATAGATGTGGTGAGCTTCCCTATGTAGATGTGGTGAGCTCCCCTATGTAGATGTGGTGGCATCGATACAGATGTGGTGAGATCCCCTATGTAGATGTAGTGAGCTCCTCCTATGTAGATGTGGTGAGCTCCCTCTATATAAATGTGGTGAGCTCCCCATATAGATGTGCTGAGCTCCCCTATGTAGATGTGGTGAGCTCCCCTATGTAGATGTGGTGAGCTCCCACTATATAAATGTGGTGAGCTCCCCTATATAGATGTGGTGAGCTCCCCTATATAGATGTGGTGAGCTCCTCCTATATAGATGTGGTGAGCTCCCTATATAGATGTGGTAAGCTCCCCTATGTAGATGTGGTAAGCTCCCCCTATTTAAATGTGGTGAGCTCCCTTTATAGTGATGTGGTGAGCTCCCCCTATGTAGATGTGGTGAGCTTCCCCTATATAGATGTGGTGAGCTCCCCCTATATAGATGTGGTGAGCTCCCCCTATATAGATGTGGTGAGCTCCCCTATAGAGGTGGTAAGCTTCCCTATATAGATGTGGTGAGCTACCCATACGTAGATGTGGTGAGCTCCCCCTATATAGATGTGCTAAGCCCCCCTTATATAGATGTGGTGAGCTCCCCCTATGTAGATGTGGTGAGCTCCCCCTATATAGATGTGGTGAGCTCCCCCTATAGAGATGTGCTGAGCTCCCCCTTTATAGAAGTGGTGAGCTCCCCCTATGTAGATGTGGTGAGCTCCCCCTATGTAGATGTGGTGGCATCGATATAGATGTGGTGAGATCCCCCTATGTAGATGTAGTGAGCTCCTCCTATGTAGATGTGGTGAGCTCCCCCTATATAAATGTGGTGAGCTCCCCCTATGTAGATGTGCTGAGCTCCCCCTATGTAGATGTGTTGAGCTCCCCCTATGTAGATGTGGTGAGCTCCCACTATATAAATGTGGTGAGCGCCCCCTATATAGATGTGGTGAGCTCCCCCTATATAGATGTGGTGAGCTCCCCCTATGTAGATGTGGTGAGCTCCCCCTATTTAAATGTGGTGAGCTCCCCCTATAGTGATGTGGTGAGCTCCCCCTATGTAGATTTGGTGAGCTTCCCCTATATAGATGTGGTGATCTCCCCCTATATAGATGTGGTCAGCTCCCCCTATGTAGATGTGGTAGCATCGATATAGATGTGGTGAGCTCCCCCTATGTAGATGTGCTGAGCTTCCCCTATATAGATGTGGTGAGCTCCCCCTATATAGATGTGGTGAGCTCCCCCTATATAGATGTGGTGAGCTCCCCTATATAGATGTGGTGAGCTCCCCTATATAGAGGTGGTAAGCTTCCCCTATATAGATGTGGTGAGCTACCCATATGTAGATGTGGTGAGCTCCCCCTATATAGATGTGGTAAGCCCCCCTTATATAGATGTGGTGAGCTCCCCCTATGTAGATGTGGTGAGCTTCCCCTATATAGATGTGGTGAGCTCCCCCTATATAGATGTGGTGAGCTCCCCCTATAGAGATGTGTTAAACTCCCCCTATAGAGATGTGGTGAGCTCCCCCTTTATAGATGTGGTGAGCTCCTCCTATATAGATGTGGTGAGCTCCCCTATATAGATGTGGTGAGCTCCCTCTATATAGATGTGGTGAGCTCCCCCTATATAGATGTGGTGAGCTCCCCCTATGTAGATGTAGTGAGCTCCTCCTATATAGATGTGGTGAGCTCCCCTATATAGATGTGGTGAGCTCCCTCTATATAGATGTGGTGAGCTCCCCCTATATAGATGTGGTGAGCTCCCTATGTAGATGTAGTGAGCTCCCCCTATATAAATGTGGTGAGCTCCCCCTATATAAATGTGGTGAGCTCCCCCTATATAGATGTGGTGAGCTCCCCTATATAGATGTGGTGAGCTCCCCTATATAGATGTGGTGAGCTCCCCCTATATAGATGTGGTGAGTTCCCATATATAGATGTGGTAAGCTCCCCTATGTAAATGTAGTGAGCTCCCCTATATAGATGTGGTGAGCTCCCCTATGTAGATGTAGTGAGCTCCCCTATAGATGTGGTGAGCTCCCCTATATAGATGTGGTGAGCTCCCCTATGTAGATGTGGTGAGCTCCCCTATGTAGATGTGGTGAGCTCCCCTATGTAGATGTGGTGAGCTCCCTATATAGATGTGGTGATCTCCCTATATAGATGTGGTGAGCTCCCCTATGTAGATGTGGTGAGCTCCCCTATGTAGATGTGGTGAGCTCCCCTATGTAGATGCAGTGAGCTCCCCTATGTAGATGTGGTGAGCTCCCTATATAGATGTGGTGAGCTCCCCTATATAGATGTGGTGAGCTCCCCTATATAAATGTGGTGAGCTCCCCTATGTAGATGTGGTGAGCTCCCCTATGTAGATGTGGTGAGCTCCCCTATGTAGATGTGGTGAGCTCCCCTATATAGATGTGGTGAGCTCCCTGCAGAGAGACATTTTTCATGTCAGACTATTTCCCTGCAGGAGATTTGGATCTCTGTATCAGGAAAGCAAAGCTTTAACCTTGGTTACTGCTGAGGAATAAACAAGAAGTGAGATAATGTTATTTCAGGCTGGTGCCTGGATGAGAAGATAATGAATTTCTCTGGATTGATTAACACTTTGCTGCAGTCAGAGCGAATCAATGTACACACACAGGAAGCGGTTAGAGCCAATCGATCGCCGAACGCCAGCGTCACTTCACTAGAAAATACCCTGAGCCGCCATCAATAAAAATCTGATTTCACTGAATAACAAATCTGCACAATTAATAATAACGAGGCTGCCTGTCACCAGCTCCAGAGATCTGCATCCATGACTGACCTCACCACATACAGGAGACGAGACATACAGGAGACGAGTGGGACACACGATCTAAGACACTGCCAAAATGGCCACATTGTAAAACAGGGGACCGCGGAGGAAGGGCCTTATATGTGAGCTCTCCGAACAGGAGGGATCTTATATATAAACTCTCAGCAGAGGAGGGATCTTATATATGGGCTCTCAGCAGAGGAGGGATCTTATATATGGGCTCTCAGCAGACGATTGATATTATATATGGGCTCTCAGAAGAGAAGAGATCTTATATCTGGGTTCTCAGGAGGGATCTTATATGTGAGCTCTCAGCAGAGGAGGGATCTTATATATCTGTGTCAGCAGAGAAGAGATCTTATAAATGGGCTTTAAGCAGAGGAGGGATCTTATATATAGACTTTCATAGAGGAGGGATCTTTTATTTGGGCTCTCAGCGGAGGAGATCTTATATATAGACTTTCATAGAGGAGGGATCTTTTATTTGGGCTCTCAGCAGAGGAGGGATCTTATACATGTGCTCTCAGCGGAGGAGATATCTTATATATAGACTTTTATAGAGGAGGATCTTTTATATGGGCTCTTAGCAGAGGAGGGATCTTATATATGGGCTCTCAGCGGAGAAGGGATCTTATATATGGGCTCACAGCAGAGGAGGGATCTTTTATATGGGCTCACAGCAGAGAGAGATCTTATATATGGGCTCACAGCAGAGGAGGGATCTCATATATGGGTTCTCAGCAGAGGAGTGATCTCATATATGGGTTCTCAGCAGAGGAGTGATCTCATATATGGGATCTCAGGGGAGGAGTGATCTCATATATGGGTTCTCAGCAGAGGAGTGATCTCATATATGGGATCTCAGCAGAGAGTGATCTCATATATGGGATCTCAGCAGAGGAGTGATCTCCTATATGGGATCTCAGCAGAGGAGGTGATCTCCTATATGGGATCTCAGGGAGGAGTGATCTCCTATATGGGATCTAAGGGAGGAGTGATCTCATATATGGGTTCTCAGCAGAGGAGTGATCTCATATATGGGATCTCAGCAGAGGAGAGATCTCATATATGGGATCTCAGCAGAGGAGTGATCTCATATATGGGATCTCAGGGGAGGAGTGATCTCATATATGGGATCTCAGCAGAGGAGTGATCTCATATATGGGATCTCAGCAGAGGAGTGATCTCATATATGGGATCTCAGCAGAGGAGTGATCTCATATATGGGATCTCAGCAGAGGAGTGATCTCATATATGGGATCTCAGGGGAGGATGGGTCTTATATATGGGATCTCAGGGGAGGATGGGTCTTATATATGGGATCTCAGTGAAGTACTTCAGAGGAGAACTCTCAGTGGAGTAGGCTCAAACATGGTGGAAGAAGGTGTTAGAGAAAAGCCTGAGACCTCTACATTATCCATTACACAGCATCCAGGCACAGAAAGACTCATGTACTAGGGAAGCGAGGGCCCTGGGGCCCTCTGATGCCCATGAACCCTTCCTCTGTATCCACTGTATATATCATGGGGAACTTGGTGTCCTGGCAGAATAATGGAGAATTACATCCCAGCGTCTCCAGGATGAGAGCCGCATCGCCGCCGCCGCCGCCCCGGTAATGGCATAAATCAATTTGGCCTCTTGTCATTTGTCTCTATTTAGTAAATGTGATTTATTCCAGGAGGACGGAGAGCGATCCGAGGAGCTGACAAATAACAGCCAAGACGGGGCCCCGCTCCTCCAAGAAGATGAGCACCCAGAATACGAGGACACCACGAGACGGACCTGAGCCCCCTGAGTGCTGGAAACAGGACCAGACAAAGCAGTATCACACAGGAGAGGATTAGATACACAGCTCAGCAGGCCGTATCACACAGGAGAGGATTAGATACACAGCTCAGCAGGCAGTATCACACAGGAGAGGATTAGATACACAGCTCAGCAGGCCGTATCACACAGGAGAGGATTAGATACACAGCTCAGCAGGCAGTATCACACAGGAGAGGATTAGATACACAGCTCAGCAGGCAGTATCAAACAGGAGAGGATTAGATACACAGCTCAGCAGACAGTATCACAGAGGATGGGATTAGATACACAGCTCAGCAGACAGCATCACACAGGAGAGGATTAGATACACAGCTAAGCAGACAGTATCACACAGGAGAGGATTAGATACACAGCTCAGCAGGCAGTATCAAACAGGAGAGGATTAGATACACAGCTCAGCAGACAGTATCACACAGGATAGGATTAGATACAGTGGCTCAGCAGACAGTATCACACAGGATGGATAGGATTAGATACACAGCTCAGCAGGCAGTATCACACAGGATAGGATTAGATACACAGCTCAGCAGACAGTATCACACAGGGGAGGATTAGATACATAGCTCAGCAGGCAGTATCACACAGGATAGGATTAGATACACAGCTCAGCAGACAGTATCACACAGGGGAGGATTAGATACACAGCTCAGCAGACAGTATCACAAAGCATAGGATTAGATACACAGCTCAGCAGACAGTATCACACAGGAGAGGATTAGATACACAGCTCAGCAGACAGTATCACACAGGAGAGGATTAGATACACAGCTCAGCAGACAGTATCACACAGGATAGGATTAGATACAAAGCTCAGCAGGCAGTATCACACAGGAGAGGATTAGATACACAGCTCAGCAGGCAGTATCACACAGGAGACGATTAGATACACAGCTAAGCAGACAGTATCACACAGGGGAGGATTAGATACACAGCTCAGCAGACAGTATCACACAGGAGAGGATTAGATACACAGCTCAGCAGACAGTATCACACAGGGGAGGATTAGATACACAGCTCAGCAGACAGTATCACACATGATAGGATTAGATACACCGCTCAGCAGGCAGCATCACACAGGAGAGGATTAGATACACAGCTCAGCAGAAAGTATCACAGAGGACAGGATTAGATACACAGCTCAGCAGACAGTATCACACAGGAGAGGATTAGATACACAGCTCAGCAGAAAGTATCACAGAGGACAGGATTAGATACACAGCTCAGCAGACAGTATCACACAGGGAAGGATTAGATACACCGCTCAGCAGACAGTATCACACATGATAGGATTAGATACACAGCTCAGCAGACAGTATCACACAGGATAGGATTAGATACACAGCTCAGCAGACAGTATCACACAGGATAGGATTAGATACTCAGCTCAGCAGATAGTATCACACACAGGATAGAATTAGATACACAGCTCAGCAGACTGTATCACACAGGACAGGATTAGATACACAGCTCAGCAGACAGTATCACACAGGAGAGGATTAGATACACAGCTCAGCAGACAGTATCACACAGTACAGGATTAGATACACAGCTCAGCAGTCAGTATCACACATGATATTATTAGATACACAGCTCAGCAGACAGTATCACACAGGATAGGATTAGATACAGCTCATCAGACAGTATCACACAGGATAGGATTAGATACACAGCTCAGCAGACAGTATCACACAGGATAGGATTAGATACACAGCTCAGCAGACAGTATCACACAGGAGAGGATTAGATACACAGCTCAGCAGACAGTATCACACAGGAGAGGATTAGATACACAGCTCAGCAGACAGTATCACAAAGTACAGGATTAGATACACAGCTCAGCAGTCAGTATCACACATGATATTATTAGATACACAGCTCAGCAGACAGTATCACACAGGATAGGATTAGATACAGCTCATCAGACAGTATCACACAGGATAGGATTAGATACACAGCTCAGCAGACAGTATCACACAGGATAGGATTAGATACACAGCTCAGCAGACAGTATCACACAGGAGAGGATTAGATACACAGCTCAGCAGACAGTATCACACAGGATAGGATTAGATACACAGCTCAGCAGTCAGTATCACACAGGATAGAATTAGATACACAGCTCAGCAGACAGTATCACACAGGATAGGATTAGATACACAGCTCAGAAGACAGTATCACACAGGAAAGGATTAGATACACAGCTCAGCAGACAGTATCACACAGGATAGGATTAGATACACAGCTCAGCAGACAGTATCACACAGGATAGGATTAGATACACAGCTCAGCAGACAGTATCACACAGGAGAGGATTAGATACACAGCTCAGCAGACAGTATCACACAGTACAGGATTAGATACACAGCTCAGCAGACAGTATCACACAGGAGAGGATTAGATCCACAGCTCAGCAGGCAGTATCACACAGCAGAGGATTAGATACACAGCTCAGAAGGCAGTATCACACAGGAGAGGATTAGATACACAGCTCAGCAGACAATATCACACAGGAGAGGATTAGATACAAAGCTCAGCAGACAGTATCACACAGGAGAGGATTAGATACACAGCTCAGCAGACAGTATCATACAGGAGAGGATTAGATACACAGCTCAGCAGGCAGTATCACACAGGATAGGATTAGATACACAGCTCAGCAGACAGTATCACACAGGATAGGATTAGATACACAGCTCAGCAGACAGTATCACACAGGAGAGGATTAGATACACAGCTCAGCAGACAGTATCACACAGGAGAGGATTAGATACACAGCTCAGCAGACAGTATCACACAGGATAGGATTAGATACACAGCTCAGCAGACAGTATCACACTGGAGAGGATTAGATACACAGCTCAGCAGACAGTATCACACAGGATAGGATTAGATACACAGCTCAGCAGACAGTATCACACAGGAGAGGATTAGATACACAGCTCAGCAGACAGTATCACACAGGATAGGATTAGATACACAGCTCAGCAGACAGTATCACACAGGATAGGATTAGATACACAGCTCAGCAGACAGTATCACACAGGATAGGATTAGATACACAGCTCAGCAGACGGTATCACACAAGAGAGGATTAGATACACAGCTCTGCAGACAGTATCACACAGGATAGGATTAGATACACAGCTCAGCAGACAGTATCACACAGGAGAGGATTAGATACACAGCTCAGCAGACTGTATCACACAGGACAGGATTAGATACACAGCTCAGCAGACAGTATCACACAGTACAGGATTAGATACACAGCTCAGCAGATAGTATCACACAGTACAGGATTAGATACACAGCTCAGCAGTCAGTATCACACATGATATTATTAGATACACAGCTCAGCAGACAGTATCACACAGGATAGGATTAGATACAGCTCATCAGACAGTATCACACAGGATAGGATTAGATACACAGCTCAGCAGACAGTATCACACAGGAGAGGATTAGATACACAGCTCAGCAGTCAGTATCACACATGATATTATTAGATACACAGCTCAGCAGACAGTATCACACAGGAGAGGATTAGATACACAGCTCAGCAGGCAGTATCACACAGGATAGGATTAGATACACAGCTCAGCAGACAGTATCACACAGGAGAGGATTAGATACACAGCTCAGCAGACAGTATCACACAGGAGAGGATTAGATACACAGCTCAGCAGACAGTATCACACAGGAGAGGATTAGATACACAGCTCAGCAGGCAGTATCACACAGGATAGGATTAGATACACAGCTCAGCAGACAGTATCACACAGGATAGGATTAGATACACAGCTCAGCAGACAGTATCACACAGGATAGGATTAGATACACAGCTCAGCAGACTGTATCACACAGGATAGGATTAGATACACAGCTCAGCAGACAGTATCACACAGGATAGGATTAGATACACAGCTCAGCAGACAGTATCACACAGGATAGGATTAGATACACAGCTCAGCAGACAGTATCACACAGGAGAGGATTAGATACACAGCTCAGCAGGCAGTATCACACAGGAGAGGATTAGATACACAGCTCAGCAGACAGTATCACACAGGAGAGGATTAGATACACAGCTCAGCAGACAGTATCACACAGGAGAGGATTAGATACACAGCTCAGCAGGCAGTATCACACAGGATAGGATTAGATACACAGCTCAGCAGACAGTATCACACAGGAGAGGATTAGATACACAGCTCAGCAGACAGTATCACAAAGTACAGGATTAGATACACAGCTCAGCAGTCAGTATCACACAGGATAGGATTAGATACACAGCTCAGCAGACAGTATCACACAGGATAGGATTAGATACACAGCTTAGCAGACAGTATCACACAGGATAGGATTAGATACACAGCTCAGCAGACAGTATCACACAGGATAGGATTAGATACACAGCTCAGCAGACAGTATCACACAGGAGAGGATTAGATACACAGCTCAGCAGACAGTATCACACAGGAGAGGATTAGATACACAGCTCAGCAGACAGTATCACACAGGATAGGATTAGATACACAGCTCAGCAGACAGTATCACACAGGAGAGGATTAGATACACAGCTCAGCAGACAGTATCACACAGTACAGGATTAGATACACAGCTCAGCAGACAGTATCACACAGCAGAGGATTAGATACACAGCTCAGAAGGCAGTATCACACAGGAGAGGATTAGATACACAGCTCAGCAGACAATATCACACAGGAGAGGATTAGATACAAAGCTCAGCAGACAGTATCACACAGGAGAGGATTAGATACACAGCTCAGCAGACAGTATCATACAGGAGAGGATTAGATACACAGCTCAGCAGGCAGTATCACACAGGATAGGATTAGATACACAGCTCAGCAGACAGTATCACACAGGATAGGATTAGATACACAGCCCAGCAGACAGTATCACACAGGAGAGGATTAGATACACAGCTCAGCAGACAGTATCACACAGGAGAGGATTAGATACATAGCTCAGCAGACAGTATCACACAGGATAGGATTAGATACACAGCTCAGCAGACAGTATCACAAAGTACAGGATTAGATACACAGCTCAGCAGTCAGTATCACACATGATATTATTAGATACACAGCTCAGCAGACAGTATCACACAGGATAGGATTAGATACAGCTCATCAGACAGTATCACACAGGATAGGATTAGATACACAGCTCAGCAGACAGTATCACACAGGATAGGATTAGATACACAGCTCAGCAGACAGTATCACACAGGAGAGGATTAGATACACAGCTCAGCAGACAGTATCACACAGGAGAGGATTAGATACACAGCTCAGCAGACAGTATCACACAGGAGAGGATTAGATACACAGCTCAGCAGACAGTATCACACAGGAGAGGATTAGATACACAGCTCAGCAGACAGTATCACACAGGAGAGGATTAGATACACAGCTCAGCAGACAGTATCACACAGGAGAGGATTAGATACACAGCTCAGCAGACAGTATCACACAGGAGAGGATTAGATACACAGCTCAGCAGACAGTATCACACAGGAGAGGATTAGATACACAGCTCAGCAGACAGTATCACACAGGAGAGGATTAGATACACAGCTCAGCAGACAGTATCACACAGGAGAGGATTAGATACACAGCTCAGCAGACAGTATCACACAGGAGAGGATTAGATACACAGCTCAGCAGACAGTATCACACAGGATAGGATTAGATACACAGCTCAGCAGACAGTATCACACAGGAGAGGATTAGATACACAGCTCAGCAGGCAGTATCACACAGGAGAGGATTAGATACACAGCTCAGCAGACAGTATCACACAGGAGAGGATTAGATACACAGCTCAGCAGACAGTATCACACAGGAGAGGATTAGATACACAGCTCAGCAGGCAGTATCACACAGGATAGGATTAGATACACAGCTCAGCAGACAGTATCACACAGGATAGGATTAGATACACAGCTCAGCAGACAGTATCACACAGGAGAGGATTAGATACACAGCTCAGCAGACAGTATCACACAGGAGAGGATTAGATACATAGCTCAGCAGACAGTATCACACAGGATAGGATTAGATACACAGCTCAGCAGACAGTATCACACTGGAGAGGATTAGATACACAGCTCAGCAGACAGTATCACACAGGATAGGATTAGATACACAGCTCAGCAGACAGTATCACACAGGAGAGGATTAGATACACAGCTCAGCAGACAGTATCACACAGGAGAGGATTAGATACACAGCTCAGCAGACAGTATCACACAGGAGAGGATTAGATACACAGCTCAGCAGACAGTATCACACAGGAGAGGATTAGATACACAGCTCAGCAGACAGTATCACACAGGAGAGGATTAGATACACAGCTCAGCAGACAGTATCACACAGGATAGGATTAGATACACAGCTCAGCAGACAGTATCACACAGGATAGGATTAGATACACAGCTCAGCAGACAGTATCACACAGGAGAGGATTAGATACACAGCTCAGCAGACAGTATCACACAGGAGAGGATTAGATACACAGCTCAGCAGACAGTATCACACAGGAGAGGATTAGATACACAGCTCAGCAGACAGTATCACACAGGAGAGGATTAGATACACAGCTCAGCAGACAGTATCACACAGGAGAGGATTAGATACACAGCTCAGCAGACAGTATCACACAGGAGAGGATTAGATACACAGCTCAGCAGACAGTATCACACAGGATAGGATTAGATACACAGCTAAGCAGACAGTATCACACAGGATAGGATTAGATACAGCTCAGCAGACAGTATCACACAGGATAGGATTAGATACACAGCTCAGCAGACAGTATCACACAGGATAGGATTAGATACAGCTCAGCAGACAGTATCACACAGGAGAGGATTAGATACACAGCTCAGCATTGACAGTAGTTAAATATTTGCCGTCTCCATCGCTTATTGGAGAAAAGAATCTTTTTATTAATGGAAAAGGAATTAGAATCCATACGAAGGACAGAAATGTCAAATAGAAAATTCCATTAAAATCCTGAAATTGTTCAAAGGAGAAAAAAGATTCATTTATTTAGATGTTAAATGTACAATTTTTCTTTTAAATGCATTTTAGGACCTGAAGGGAAATGGAATATTAAACGCTGAACGTGAATGGTGGCGGGGGGAGGGGGAGGGGGTCTTCTGTTTTTATTCTATGCATATAAAATAAGACTAAAAGGCTCAGACGACCAGAGACGCCTCCATATTATGTATGAGCATGAAAATCCAGCTGGAGACAGAAATGACCATCTCACCAAACCTGCAGTTCAGCTTCCTGAACACTAGAGGGCGAGCTGAGTGCTGGACTGACGGGAAGGTGGGTCGGAGATTCCTGACATCACAGCCCCAGGATAGTGATGTCATACAATGAGAGAAAAGGGGAAAACTGCAAGGTTTAGGTTTAGTGGAAGAGCGAGATCTGACTGAAAAGGAAAAGACTGTGTAATCAGGAGAAAGAAAGA